>JAMPIV010001610.1:0-47500 GCA_024509875.1 Oreohelix idahoensis
CAACGCACTTGGCGTCTCAGTAAGTTTATTTTAAACAATGTGGCCCTGAACTGACCGCTCCCTACTTGGACTATATCAAACAATGGTCCTAACCATTACAGCCCATGTTAAACTACAAAAGTATTTGAAAAAAATAGTATCTCCTTTCCTAACCGTTTTCCCGTAACAACCAAAAATAGTATCTGCCTAATCGACCCTAAATCCATGTTTAAGCTTACATATTTCTTATCTAGCCACATTAAATACTCCGGAATATCTTAATACTTGTTGGCCTATTTCCCGAAAAATGTAGTGGTTTCATAATACATCGCCACTGAGCAACGTCTTCTGATTTGGTGCTGTCAGACAAACTTCACTATCTTTTTATTTTTGGCTATTTAATATTGTTCAATTCCTAAGGACTATTTGCGTAAACCACTTAACAAATTCTTTGTCAGCATAGTCCTTAAGGGAACCCTTAACTATATAAATTTAATCGGAGCTAAGTGCGTTGCGTTTCAAAAATATGACATTTTAACTTCATACCACCCGTTTCAACTTCGAATACGATGGGGGTGTCTTCTGCCTACTGTCAGGATTTCCATGACGTAAAAACCAGTCTCTATGGTTTCTTGTTTCCTAATAAGGCAATTAACCATGTTTTTATAAACCTAACACGTGCTCATTGGGGTAACGTGTGTCTTTTGTCCCTTGTTTAATTTTGCAAATATCATAGTTAGTGTTTCATGCCTTTACGCGTGGGATTGGCGTTCACTTTAATCGCGAGGACTGTGGTAGTATTGCATGCGTTCCTCCGGTTCAGCCCATCATCTCTCTCTCTCTTCTCTCTCCTCTCTCTCTCTTCTCTCTCTCTCTCTCTCTCTCTAAGTCATCTGTCTTTTTCATTACACAGTGTTATATAATGACCTTTAATGCTAGTATTAATCTAGGTCACTTAAGCCACACAGTGTGCGTATCTCAAGGTTTTCTAAGAAATATACAGTAACACGTTTTATTTTTTTGTTGGAAACGCGTGTTAGTTGATGGCAGTAGGCGTTTTACTAGTAAAAGTGAAAGCGTTACAATATGCAGACACGACAGTAGAAAAGAAAAAAGGGGATTTTTTGTACGCCATGGTGACAGCACAGTTCTTTTACCATTCTTCTTTCCTTTTATTGAATTAATTCGTTAGACTTTACATTTACGCGTTTTTAATTTAGATATGTGGATTTAGAAATGTTTCACGACAACACCCAATCGCCAATTCTTCGAAAAGTGCACGTTTTCTGCAGTTGTTTCACAGGTTTTCCATATAGTGGAGTTGGTGATTGTCAGAGTATATATGTAATAGTTTTTTCCTGGTTATAGTTGTGAGTGTATGGACGACTCCATGAGGGAGGTATCTGGTTGTTTTAAAAATGCATGAGGAGCAGTGTGCATCAACACATGGGTAGGTGCGGAAGGTTGATGCGGTGTTTAGATGCTATTGACTCTGGCATGTCTGTTCGGAACTGAAAGATAAGACTATTTGATTTTCTCTGTTGATGTTGTCGTTGAATTCTATTGCGGCAGGTCATAATCATTAAAGACATTTCGGGTCAGTCGGCTTTTTGCCCATCATCTTCTTCTTCTTCATTGTTCCTTAAAAAAGATAGCCGTAGGACTGTCAAAGCAGTCAGTGATCATCACGGCCTGGTGGCGTTCTGTAGGGCAGCAAACAAATCGCTTACACACTTTATTCGGTCGGCGGCCCATCTTTCTTACTCAGTGCCACAACTCTGGTTCATTGTAACCTTTTGCCTCGTCAGTCACGACTTCCACAGTTCTCCGGCCACAGTTTTGTTTTTTGGTCGGCCTCTCTCGTTTTCCTTCGGGGGTGACATGCATAGCTGTTCTCTGTGTTAATGCACTCAGGGATCATTCGCCGGAGCAATATGCCAATCCCAAGCTCCAAGACGTGGCATCTCGCCAAGTCGTTCTCTATGATGGTTTGCTATGTCCTACCTTTGTTGGTTCCGAATAAGTACTTCTTGGTTGCTAAATGGTCTTTCGGCGGCTCCTAAAAATCGAAGCTATTCCGGTGATCTTTTTCGGTTCAGGTCAGACCATGTCTGAAAGAGGACATGGTTTCGACCTTTCCATCCTGTTACTCTCTCCAGCATGTCCGCCACCACAGAGAAGCACCAGACTAAGTACACTGCTCTCATACAGTGTCTTAATTTGGTGGTTTGTGCTGTTCGTAGGAAGAAAGATTCAGATGTTGTTAACAGACTAGCAATCCCCCCACCTGTTTCTCGCTTTACTCTCCATTCTGTTGTTGATGTACCAACGTGCTGTATCCAGCCGTCCTGCGGCAACTCTGGCATGGGCCTTGGTAAACCGCTGGTGACGGCCCCGAGCTCGTAATGGAACTACGTCTGTTTGACTTGGCAATTTGGAAGTATTGGGTGTTTGGCTGCAGGCAAAAATCTCCCTCCCCAACTAGAGTGTAATGGGGTATTTCTCTTCTCAACAACAAATGAGTGTTGGAACTAATTTGTTTGGTCAACTCACCTCTTCGGCTCTACAGGATCACTTTGCTTTGGGTGTCTTTCAGGTTGGCGGCTTCACACGGAAATTGCACTTCCCGGAGCTATCTCATAGGCAGTCCATGCCATTACAGGCTCATCTCATTTTCTTCCACGTTCTCGGTGACTCAATCCCGAGCTTTCAGCTTGTGAGAACTGAGCGTCACGTCCTGCATCTTCAATGCCTTCAAAATTTTCTCAAACACCGCCGGTTCTACCAAAAAAATTTCCATTGAATTTAGTGGGCTTCGCTTCTAATATCTCTAAGGAGTTGGACACACTTCCTGACTAACTGGGTGCAAATGCCAACACTGGTCGCATGGGACACTCCTCGCTGCAGCTGGGGGGACATTGGGCAGGACGGCGGGATCCCTTTCGCAAGTCAATGACCTATGTTGTAAACTCCACCAACTACCACCCCCCATCCTTCGGGAATAATCATCCATGGTGGGGTTTATCATGGTAATTTGGACAGAAGAAAGTTTGGAAGGTACAATTTGTGGCGATTAGAGAAAAAAGTAGCATTTAATCCCCTGAGTGGAAACGGTTAGAGATTTTGGCTTGGTGCGAGTCAGAGCATGGTCCAGACTCGCCGGTTTGGGTTGTGCGCCTTGCACCTGTAAGGGGTTCCCATAGATACTATCCCAACCCGGTTATACCGAAAGGACACTCTAGGTTCGCCCCCAACTGTTAAAACTCTGTTAAGAACGGGGTCACCACATGAAGGTGCTGCTATGACACGGTTTGTGCAGGAGATTATGCACATAAGATAGCAAGCGTACAGCAAGGACAGTAGCTTCCCGCCCGCGGATTTACAGCCACCAGGATATAAGAGGCTGTGTGGTTCGCCGTCAAACATCAATATTATCTATGCCAGGGAGGGAAGACGGGGACCCGTAATACCTACTCATTAGTACACTCCATATTTATTTATAAGTATACAGATTGCCCAACTCATTGAAAATACCTCCTGTTTATTTTAATCGACAAATCTCGATAACAGCGTCAGTTCTCAGGTTCAATGCGCCATCAAATACAATGAGTTTACGCTTAGTGATGTGGATATCAAAGAACGCCTTAATATAAGTGAACCCCTCTGAAACGCAAGCCGCACTGCCCATTTTGCTGGCAAAATTTCAATCTGCTATTGAACTACTTTTATCTTTTAACGCCTTTTATATATTTGTTATGTTTTTTTCCTGCTTGTGGGCTAAGGCTGACAAAATGTAATTCCAAAACCGTCTTGTGGGTTCCAGGTGAATTGTTCCATTTATGACTCTGAATCTATACCCCATATAATTATTTCTCAGCATTTTTATCCGAAGAGTGTAGCGAAAATTTGGCACCTCTTGCTTTGTTGTGAAAAAAAAATAAATTGTAGCGCGGACAAATTTAACACACACACACAGCGCAAGGACAGCGCTGGGCGGTCTTGCTTTGAAGTTTGACCACGGCGGAATGTTGAATTACGGTTGGTAAGCCAAGACGGTATTGCTGAAAGTAGGAAATAGCGAATATAGGAATGAATGGCCGACCCGACTTTAAAAGCTTGCATTTACTGGTCATTAAATTGAAAACTACAGGAAAACTCCTTGTTGGAATAATATTACATAAAAATAACGCAACAAAAGAGACAGACTAGGAATTATATTCAAAAGGACATTATTCAAATATAAAGAGTTTTAAAGATAATAATATTTTTCACCTTCATCACATCTGCTAAAAGTTATCTAATAATCTTACAAAAATTTATTGTACGTACATGCCTCAACGGATTTTGATAAAACTTAGATAGAATAAAATTGGCCTCATATGGGGAAAATGAAAGAATACCTATGGAAGGAAGGAAAGGATATAAAGTGTGTAGTGAACAGAACAGAAAACAAGTACAGGAAAACGCACAGATTGCCTCAAATCGCCTCAAACCGAGAGATAAAACGGAAATCTTTTTGGACCTTATGAGGTGCTTTCTCGTACGTGTAGATATTCACATATATATAAGGACAGAGCGGCACGTTGAAAATCACACACACCAAATCCAGAAGCCAGAGTGAGAAACTGGAAGACAGCATCTGCAAGAAAAGTTCTTTTTTTTCACGCTGCATGCAGGGCAGATTAAATTCAGCCAATAAAGTCTCACCGTGGGCTTATAAAACCTAAGAGGGTATGTAAGTTTATTAAAGATATATATATGACTAATATCATTTTATTTCAGATTGTTATTTACGATTTGATTGTATCAGATATAATAAAAAAAAAGAGAATGACGCTAAACCAAAAGATAAACCTTCACCGGCATTGTCAGGAAGCATAACCATTAATTGGTTAGCCATGGCTAGTTCTTGCCTGGAAGCTTACGACATACCAGCAAAAGTACATAAGTGACTCGGCATCCATAAGTGGAAGGCAAAGGTTTATATCGTACCCCAGGTTATCATAACATGTTGATTTATTCATTATTTTGTTAATTCTGCACATTATACATTTATCTTATCATGCTATCTCTGTAACATACTACCATGATTCAATCATTTATATACAAACACTGAAGACATGGTCGCATCATGAACAGTATGTTGGTGGTGAGATTGTTGGAACACCCATGGCCACCTAATTACCTTTTGTTCCAGGTTTTTTATGATCAATTTTTATAATCATTCCCTGATCGAGAAAACTATAGACTTGAGGACCGTTGATTCGCTGCTAACTGAAGCCTAGAAGTCAACCAATCTTCAACACCTAAGTCCCTCGTAGTTATAGGGCGGGCTGAAGGACAGTCTGTTGTATTCAAGTGTTGTCTCAAGAACCTCGAGCAAAGGAACGAGGGGCTAACATGAAACAGATGAGTTTTATGTGTTATCCATCCAACAAACACTGTGAGCAGTTTCTAAAACGACTGTCTGTGATGAGAACTAGATAGCCAGAGATATCAAAGAGATACTGTGACAAACTTTTGTGTAATTTTAGCGGAAGATAAATCCAAGAACTTTTTCTTTTATTTATTTTAATTTGTAAACTATAAATAATCCTCTACATTTTACCATCTTCCAACACCCATTTCTCATTACAAGAATATATATAGATGTACATAATAAAATATTGAAATTGTTACTCATTCTGACTTGGTAAATTTTTAACTGTTAAAATTTGAGTTACTTTTTTCTAATTTAATTATATTATCACATAGGGTTACAATAGCGAAAGTAGCAACTTATACTTCTGAAGCCTAAATCTATTGTCCCAGGCTCAGAGTATTCACAGCTGTAACTCACTTGTGATACCAGTGTTCTTCTCGGGCACTGGAACTTTCATCCTTTTCTGGAGAGTAAGATTCTACATCTTCTCTACCCACTATTATCATACTAGAAAAACCTTTTCGCTACAGAGAGGAACCCTTGAAATAATGTTCAGGTCTCGGGGAATGCCAGTATGTTGTTGTTGTTGTTAGCGTTTCGCTCACAGTCCCTATTTCTCTCTTACAATGATGGCCGTTTAGTTTTTGAGCTGGTAAGTACGTTGTGTCATAGTTTTCCAGCAAGGCTGCGATTTCTGCGCCTTTCTACCCTACACATCCAATTTCAGCAAAGCAGTTTGCTTCACTGCCACCTCACGCCTATATGTATGATTTTACCTCATGTCTATCCTATAGTGCATTAAGGTGGATCCACCAGTGAGCGTCATCAGAGCCGAGAATGCCACTCAAGCCCCAGATCAGCAGGAGGCCCCGTTTCCGGTCACAAGAACACCACCACACACAGCCAATTGAAGCACCGTGCGCCGTTTTGGGTCAATGCCTGTATAAAATGTAGTATATGTCTACAGCTCATGGGACGTGTTAGCGTGATCAGTAAGTTTGTAGATGTAAACAATAAAACTCTTGCCTTTGCTTCTTTTTGAGTAGAGAATGATTTTTTTATGTCGATCTGTTTATTTTGGCAAAACTTATTTACTGTTTTAGTGTGGTTTCCCTTTCCCTACAAAGGATATCAACTCTGATGCAAGTCAGACAAATGAAGGTGGAAGAAACTTCAGTTTTTTCTTTTAAAACAAAAAATCCTAATTGATTTTTTTTTAAAAACTGTCGTACATTTTTTAGATAGATAAAAGAGATATTTGTCCCGTTTTGAGTAAGCAGAAAGGTGGTGTGGGGGTGGGGGGGGCGGCGGTTATATGAGAAAGAAATGTGTTAGAATAGATTCCACGAGTGAATAGATTAAGGTGAAGATCTGTCTCTGGAATGAGTGGTTTCTCTAGTCCAGCCTATCTATACGACTATCTTTAGTATAAGACGATCTGTCAAACCTCCCTATAAGTATAATTATAAGTTTACTACTCACACACACACAATTATGTGACAACAAGACACACAAACGTGAAAAAAACATGTTAAATGGATATGGGTCTGACCAACACATGTTAAGTTCTTGTTTAGTTTATTATCACTGTGGTAAAGTGGGATGTTATAAATATTTATAGGGGACTTAGTGTACTGACTGAGATCAGCTGTGAAGGTATCTGTATCTAATAAGTGTGGTGTATTACAGATGACCTTACTTGCTACCACATTTATACCTCAGTCAGAATTATTCTGGAAGATTGTGATGACTACGTTGAATGTCTAGGGTTATGAAAATGATGAAGTGTAAGTCACAACAACAACAGACAGATAAACAATTTAATTTATTCCACAACACTTTACAACACTGTGACACTCACAACACATATAACACTCTATAAGACTATCTTAAATGAGTCAAGTGTAAAGTTTCAAATATATATGTAATAATACTTTAAACAATAGATATCCTGATTCAACTACACAATGAACCAGGAATCACAATCAAATGTAATCACAATTTTAAAATAGATCTTTTGTATTGACATAATTTTTTAGTATTATACTATGTGTGTAAGTTGTGAAAGTAGTTACTATGAGGTAATACTGGTTTTGTTTTTCAAGCTATGTTGTTATTTGTCATCATGACTTCAAGTGTTTGTTTATCTTGGAAATAGTATTGGGAAAAGTTCACAGTTCCTGTCATTTATAACAATTTTATTGTCCCTCTGTGGTTTTAATATAACGTCAATTTTGGGGGGGGGGGGGGGGGACATAATGTTGAGCTGCTCTGGCCACAGAAGCTTATCTTTCGTGATGGCGGCAGGAAAAGACTCCTCTGCTCGATTGCTTCACTGTGTTCTGGAGACACCTCACTGGTCGCTATCTGGACCAAGGAGTATGCTGTCAGCCTCTGGATTCAGCAAAACTCAGACCAGGTGCTGCTTCAATAACTTAGGACCACGGTCCCTGAAACAAGAAGGTTGTACCTCCTACTTTAGAACTAATTTATAATCTATTTCCACACTGAACACAATACATAACAAACACTGAGTTCAGAGCGGTAGGCCAACTGCTAGCTTCATCTGAAACAATTTACACCAGTATACTCCTCCCTAATGGTTTACTACGCCTCTGCAATTTCCAGCATTAGTTCTTTCTAGTCAATAAGATAGGTGTCAGTGTACTGTTTGGCAATTCCATGCAGTTTTACTTTTCTCCGACACGTCCTGTTCAGGTTGGAGCACTATCTAGGCCTTGCCTCATGTTTGCTACTGAACCACGCACAATATACAGACATTAAATTATCAATTTACATTCAATTTTTCATCAAAAAGATATCAAATATGTCAATCTTACCACAATTCATGGAAATAATACACAAATACGTTGACTGGCGATGAATATGGCACAAATTCCGATCTGCCTCTGTCCCAGGCTTTTATTTAGAAAAAATATAAGCTGGTTCTCAACGCACTGTTTCTGAGTAAGTTTATTTTAAAATGTGGCACTGAACTGACGCTCCTAATTGACTATATTGGCGGGTCTAACCAATCGGGCCATGTTTACACAGCTTTTCAAAAAAAGTACCCCTACTACCGTTTCCCCTAACAACAAAAAATTAGTATTTGTAGTCCGACTAATCGTGTTTCGCCTTACATTTACTTCTATCCAATCAAATAGGATTTAACATGGTGGCCTATTTCCCGTAAAATGGTGGTTTCAAAACATGCCACTGTGCGATTATGATTTGGTGTTGTCTGACACCCTCACTATTTTCTTTTGGCTATAATTTGTTAATTCCTAGACTATTTGCGTAACACTTGATATATTCTTTGTCAGCAAGTCCTAAGGAACCAAAATATATAAGTTTTAAGGGAGCTAAGTGGCGGCGTTCAAAATATGTATTTTCTTCTAGGATAGTCGTGCTGTTACCACCTCCTCACTTCCAAACTTTATGGTGTCTGCTGTACTGTCAGACTAATGTCAGGAGAGTTTAACGTAAACCAGTAGAATGTTCATGTTTCTAATAAGCATTTTACAGGTTTTTAAACCTAACTCTCGTATGTTGTAGTGTTTTTTATCACTGTCCTATTTGAAAAAAAAAGTTAGTGCTTCATGCCTTAACGCTTGGGGTGGCATTAATTATACGCGAGACGCGTGTTAGTGTTGCATGCGTTCCTGCTTTCAGCCCCCCTCCCTCTTTCTATCCTAATTCCATCTGTCCTTCCGTTTATGTTAACGTAGTGTATAAAATGAAATTAAAGGAAGTATTAATTTAGGTCCTTACGAAGTGTGCATATCTCAAGGTTTTTCTTAGAAATACAGTACACGTTTTTATTGTTTATTGTAGAAACGCGTGTCGTGATGCTGTAGGCTTTACTATCAACGTGATACGTTACTATTTGCAGACGAAGTAGAAAAAACAAGGGGGATCTTTTGTACGCCATTGTGACAGCACTGTACTTTTACCATTTCTCTTTCCTTGTATTGAATTTATGTGTTAGTCTTTACATTTACCTTTTAATTTATATATGTGGATTTAGAATGTTTCACGACAAATTCTCCCCTCTTAAAACAGACGTTATATGTCAGTCTATAATTCTATATACACATAGAGAAATTTATTATTATTTCTGGGGCTTACGGTGATTCTCATCACACGGATGGCGGCTTAAAAAATCCGCTCCCAGATTTGTCTTACCAGATATATACTCTATGCTAAACTCAAATGGCTGCATAAGTAATGACCATCTGAGTAACCTAGAATTTTCATGTCTAGCCTGCGCTAGAAACGACAAGGGTTTGTGATCCGTCTGCAACTTAAATGCCTTCCCATACAGATAAATATTGAATTTCTTTATCGCCCATATTACTGCAAGACATTCTTTTTCGCTAGTTGAGTAGTTGGTTTCAGCTTTATTTAACTTTCTGCTAGCATATGCCACTGGGCTTAATTCCCCATCCAATGCATCTGATTTCTGTAACAGTGTCGCACCTAACCCGATATTACTGGCATCCGTTCTTACAATGAATTCTTGACTTAAGTCAGGTAATTTCAAAATAGGTTTGCTTGTGAGCTTTTCCTTCAATTCCTGGTAAGCAAATTCACATTGTGGTGTCCATGTAATTCGATCTGGATTTCCTTTACGTGTCAAATCAGTTAACCGTGCACATATGGAATTAAAGTTTTTGATATACTTTTGGTAGAAACCACATAATGAGACAAATGATCTCACGTCTTTCTTGGTTTGTGGTCTCGGGGCTTTCTTTAGTTTCTCTAAATTCTTGGGGTCAGGGGTCATGTTTCCCTGATGAACTGTGTGTCCCAAGAATTCTAATTCTTTACATCCAACGCAACATTTAGTTGGTCGGGCTGTTAAATTCGCTTCTCTAAGTCGATTAAACAGCATGTTCAGAGAGTCAATGTGTTCCTCAAATGTTTCTGTTGCTATAAGGATATCATCCATGAAATTTGTAATGCATGGATTATTTAGGGGATCTAACAATTTTCTCATCATTCTAGAGAAGACACTAGGCGCATTCTTCAATCCAAATGGCAATCTGTTAAACTCATAGTGTCTCTCTGAGGTACTAAAAGCTAGGTATGGTCTAACCTCAGGCTTTACTGGAATCTGATAGTATCCTTTACTCAGATCCACTTTTGAGAAATATTTAGCTTTATTTAGCCTGGCAAACAACTGATTTGTATCCGGCAATGGATCCACCTGTCCTTCTGTAATAGCATTCAGTCTCCTGTAATCTATGCAGAGTCTATGTTCTCCAGAGGGTTTCCTTAAGAGCACCACACTGGAACTATACGAAGATTCACTGTGTGAAATAATTCCTTCCTTCAACAAATAGTCTATCTCTTCCTTCAAAGCTTTCTCCTTAGCAAAAGGAATCGAATAGGGTTTCATACAGACAGGTGTGGGGTCTATCAGTTTCATATCATATTCCAATAAGTTTGTATGCCCCGGTCGGTCTGTGAGCACCTCTGTATGATTATCTAGAACCTGTTGCACTCTCTCTTTCTGATTTTTCGTTAAATGTGTACTGATTTTCACCTGTGCCGCTGTCTCACAGGGGTGTAATGGATATTCAAATGATGAAAGTGGTTCCTTTTTTCATCTCCATTGCAATGGACAAGGTCAACAAGTGTGTCTCTTCCTGATTTTCTCTTTCCAAATATTTCTTCAGGAGATTCACATGATAGATTTTTTCTTTCCCCTTCTTATCTATCTTATAATTGGTTCTAGACACCTTCTCTAGAACTGTATATGGACCATGCCATCCAATTTGTAACTTATTCTGACTACCGGGGAGAAGAAGCAGTACCTTCTCTCCCACAGCCAAATCTCTGTCTTTAGCTTTCCTGTTAAAATAGGCAGCATGTTTCTTCCTGGCTTGTCTCAAATTTTCATTGGCAAGTTTCCAGCCAGTTTTTAAACGAGTGGTCAGCTCATTCACATATTGGTATGAGGATGTAATATTTTCCTCTGCCTTTTCATCAGTCCACGTTCTTAACAGCGTACATATGGACCTTTAATTTTGTGGACCTATTTGTCCATGCACCGGTATGGTCTCTTCCACTCGAAGCTCTATAGTGATGATTTTTCTTCCCAGAATTATCATGCACAAAACGACCGCTACCAATTCTTTTCTTGGGGCTTTCTCCCCACTTAGAATTCTTGATGAGAGATTTCCTCTCTACATCTTCTTCCTCCAGTTTGTTTAAGTCCGATTGAGGGATTTTCGGCTTATCCTGGGGTAAGACATCTTTTTGCACTCTCTGCATAGTGGCCATTGTAAAACAGTTAATTGAAGCTTGTCCGTGAAAAGTGGCTTCCCATTCCATTTGGTCCACTTTATCAAATTTTTTTTTTTCTATTGTCAGGCCTACGTTTGCCCCGTGGCGTGTCCAGGTCCTGATCAATGTTCCCACTTGTGGGTGTTCCCTCATGTGCTATGCTACACCTTTCTACAAAATTCTCAATGTCCCACCTTGCCTTGGGCCAATAATAATTGTGAGCCACCTTTTGGATGATGGTACCAATTTTCTCATGGTCCCCATCTTGTTTCACATGTAGGCTCCTTATTAAGTCTGCCCTATATGCCTTTGGAAGAACCAACTGTCCGTGACCATTGGATCTAGTTCCGGCCTTCCTGTACATCAACTTGTTTTTCATGTAAAAATCTCCCTTGCCTGGAGTTGTATGACAAGTTGACAATTTCCTGAAACAAGGCTTGAGGGTCTTATCCCCAGCCTGTGCCTTCCTCATCTCTTCTGGAGTGGTATTTAACATAATATCCTCCTCCTTTCTTGAGGTCGACCTGACCTGAAGGGTGGCCATAACTATAGGGTTCCTTCTGCAACGGTCAGTGTCATGATTGTTCATCTGACAATTTTTACACCACCTCCTTCCTTGGTTGAAAGATTTTCTTTCATCATATTTCCTTTCATCGAATTGTGGGGTTTTATTTTTATTGTCATACCGTGGCCTATCAAACTGGTGCTTACTATTGTTTTGATCTCTAGGATCAAATTTATTAAAGTTCTGTGGTGCCTTAAAATTATCTACCTGTTTCTTTTTATTACCTGATACCTCTGCATGAGCTGCTTGATACCTTTCTGCAACATTTAGTAGCTCACCCAGTCTCTCTGCACCTTGTTCCATGAGAAACTTTCTCAGGTCTGGAGCCATGGACTCTCTTAATTGTTCTATAAGGACCATTTCCTTAAGATCTTGGGTTTTCCCCAGAGAAGTCCATTTCTCCAAGTATGTCTCTAACCGTGCAGAGAACTGGTGATAGGTTTCACCTGACAGTAGTTTAGCATTCCTAAATTTTTTCCTATAAAATTCTGCGTTCTTTTCATATCTTAACAAAAGCGCCTGCTTTAGCATGTCATAATTTTCTTGATCACCTCTGCTCATTTTGGCAAAAACTTCATAAGCTGCCCCACGAAGCCCTTGAGATAACTTTAAGCTCCACCTTTCTCTCTCTAACCCATACGTGGTAGCTAATAGTTCATATCTATTTAGATAGCTCTCAATATCATCGTCTTTCTCAACAAAATGATCTAATTGAAAATTCATAGCTGAGGTTGAGGCTCCCTGACTAGCAGTAGCATCGGAGGTAAAGGGACTGGCACCATTTTCAGGAGCATGGCCTTGAAACTCAAACTCCCTTAGTCGTAACTCATGTTCCCTTTGTAATCTCTTCTCCTCCTTTTCTGCTTCCCTCTCAGCCTTTTTCTCTTCCAACTGGAGCCTCTTAATCTCCCTATCTGCCTCCAATGCTTTAGCCTCTTTGTCAGCCTCAATCTGCAGCCTCTTAATTTCTTTTTCAGCCTCTAACTTTCTTTCAGCCTCTTTTTCTAATCTTTCTGATTATAATTTTCTTTCGGCTTCAAATTTTCTTTCCTCACGTTCAATATATTTGTCACATTCCGTAGTGACATAGGAAATCATAACTTGCCCGTCCATTCCTAACTCTTTTGCAGTCTGCACAGCAGCAGATCGAAATTTGGCCAGGTCCGCCATTTTCTAACAGGTAAATGTAAACAATATCTAACTAAACAATTCAATCTCTAACTAAATATCCAAGGACAACCACAGGCACTGAGAGCTCAACCTTATTTATTTTCACCCAAGGATACCTTTTAACTTTTATTTATTCCCAATATATGTAATAGGAGAAAGTTCAATATCCCGGGAGCGAGACCCCAATATATGTGGTAAAGTGGGATGTTATAAATATTTATAGGGGACTTAGTGTACTGACTGAGATCAGCTGTGAAGGTATATGTATCTAATAAGTGTGGTGTATTACAGATGACCTTACTTGCTACCACATTTATACCTCAGTCAGAATTATTCTGGAATATTGTGATGACTACGTTGAATGTCTAGGGTTATGAAAATGATGAAGTGTAAGTCACAACAACAACAGACAGATAAACAATTTAATTTATTCCACAACACTTTACAACACTGTGACACTCACACACATATAACACTCTATAAGACTATCTTAAATGAGTCAAGTGTAAAGTTTCAAATATATATGTAATAATTACTTTCAACAATAGATATCCTGATTCAACTACACAGTGAACCAGGAATCACAATCAAATGTAATCACAATTTATAAATATGATCTTTGTATTGACATAATTTATTAGTATTATACTATGTGTGTAAGTTGTGAAGTAGTACTATGAGGTAATACTGGTTTTGTTTTTCAAGCTAGATTGTTGTTTGTCATCATGACTTCACGTGTTTGATTATCGTGGAAATAGTATTGGGAAAAGTTCACAGTTCCTGTCATTTAAAACAATTTATTGTCCCTCTGTGTTTAATATAATGTCAATTTTAGAAAGGGGGGGGGCACATAATGTTGAGCTGCTCTGGCCACAGAAGCTTATCTTTCGTGATGGCGGCAGGAAAAGACTCCTCTGCTCGATTGCTTCACTGTGTTCTGGAGACACCTCACTGGTCGCTATCTGGACCAAGGAGTATGCTGTCAGCCTCTGGATTCAGCAAAACTCAGACCAGGTGCTGCTTCAATAACTTAGGACCACGGTCCCTGAAACAAGAAGGTTGTACCTCCTACTTCAGAAGTAATTTATAATCTATTTCCACACTGAACACAATACATAACAAACACTGAGTTCAGAGCGGTAGGCCAACTGCTAGCTTCATCTGAAACAATTTACACCAGTATACTCCTCCCTAATGGGTACTACGCCTCTGCAATTCCAGCATTAGTTCTTTCTAGTCAATAAGATAGGTGTCAGTGTACTGTTTGGCAATTCCACGCAGTTTTACTTTTCTCCGACACGTCCTGTTCAGGTTGGAGCACTATCTAGGCCTTGCCTCATGTTTGCTACTGAACCACACACATATACAGACATAAATTATCAATTTTCATTCAATTTTCATTAAAAAGATATCAAATATGTCAAGCTTACCACAATTCATGGAAATAATACACAAGTACGTTGACTGGCGATGAATAATGGCACAAATTCCGATCTGCCTCTGTCCCAGACTTTTATTTAGAAAAATATAAGCTGGTTCTCAACGCACTGTTTCTGAGTAAGTTTATTTTAAAATGTGGCACTGAACTGACGCTCCTAATTGACTATATTGGCGGGTCTAACCAATCGGGCCATGTTTACACAGCTTTTCAAAAAAAAAGTACCCCTACTACCGTTTCCCCTAACAACAAAAAATTAGTATTTGTAGTCCGACTAATCGTGTTTAGCCTTACATATCATTCCCGCCAATCAAATAGGATTTAACATGGTGGCCTATTTCCCGTAAAATGGTGGTTTCAAAACATGCCACTGTGCGATTATTATTTGGTGTTGTCTGACACCCTCACTATTTTCTTTTAGCTATAATTTGTTAATTCCTAGACTATTTGCGTAACACTTAACATATTCTTTGTCAGCAAGTCCTAAGGAACCCAAATATATAAGTTTTAAGGGAGCTAAGTGGCGGCGTTCAAAATATGTATTTTCTTCTAGGATAGTCGTGCTGTTACCACCTCCTCACTTCCAAACTTTATGGTGTCTGCTGTACTGTCAGACTAATGTCAGGAGTTTAGACATAAAACAGTAGAATGTCATGTTTCCTAATAAGCATTTTACAGGTTTTTAAACCTAACTCTCGTAGTTGTAGTGTTTTTTATCACTGTCTATTTGAAAAAAAAAGTTAGTGGTTCATGCCTTACGCTTGGGGTGGCATTAATTATCGCGAGACGCGTGTTAGTGTTGCATGCGTTCCTGCTTTCAGCCCTCCCTCTTTCTATCCTAATTCCATCTGTCCTTCCGTTTATGTTAACGTAGTGTATAAAATGAAATTAATGGAAGTATTAATTTAGGTCATTACGCAGTGTGCCTAGCTCAAGGTTTTCTTAGAAATACAGTACACGTTTTATTGTAGAAAGCGTGTAGTGATGCAGTAGGCTTTACTATCAACGTGAAACGTTACAATTTGCAGACGAAGTAGAAAACAAGGGGGATTTTTGTACGCCATTGTGACAGCACTGTCCTTTTACCATTTCTCTTTCCTTTTATTGAATTTATGTGTTAGGCTTTACATTTACCTTTTAATTTATATATGTGGATTTAGAATGTTTCACGACAATCACTTAAACTTTACAAGATCAAACATATAGAAATCAATATAATCATGTTTTCAGACATAGGAAAATAACCCAATAAGTTCCCTCCCCCTTTGTTGAGAAAAAAATGTTAATAACCCAAAAGGTCAAAGATTAACACTAGGTTATAGAATAGACAGTAAAGAAAAGAACAAAGTTCCTACTTAAGCTATCCAGTAAAATAACAGTATCTGCAAAGAAAATAAAGGATGGTACAGTTTCCGTCACTAGAAAATATTTACTCTCACTCTGTCATTCGAGGCCCCATCAATCACGCCTTACCTCAACTTGGTGTAACACTCTTGAACGTAAACATCCATGCATATGTATCATAATCCAGTAGTTTTATCCTCCGAAGTGAGCCCCAGTCCCTCCACTAATAATTAATTTTTATAATGGGGGACGCCGAATTTGGTGGTTGATTCTTGGATATGCAATGTCACATCAAATAGTGCATGTAGCAAAAAATAAACCGCGATCTTGTGTTCACAGTAGACAGTACTTCCAATAGCTAAAGAAAACATCTGGTTGCTAAACTGTTAATTAAGATGATGAGGATAAATCCTATCGGCTTGCTCTGGGGTAAGTGCCGATTATGAAACAGCGTATTCTCCTGGATAAAATCCACTTGGAAAAAAAACGACTGTCAGAAGTCGGGAAAAATGTTATGTATATTGCCACAGCGGGCTGATAAAATTGAATAAACAATCTGGGTATTTTGTAAGTCCAGTTAACTCAAATTTACAGTTAAAATGTTAGTTTGTCGCCTTGGCAATTCCTGTTCACACCTGTACTGGGGACGAATGCCAAGGAAAAAATGACAACTATTACTCCTTCAGTAACTGAGGACAGGACCACAATAGAAAACCGCTGGCCGCTGGTTTTGATCCGGTACTATATTAGGAAGAAAAAAAAAAAACATTTAACCAAAAATGCCAATATCCTACACTATCACGCTTAAGGGTATGATCTCTTATCCTCTCCATCACCTAATTAAATTAAAAGGCACACGGGTCTTAGCCTATCTTATCGAACATCGCTTAGCGTGGAAAGGTTGGGTTTTAGGCATGCCGCCTCCCCCCGGTAAAACAATCAGCGCACAATGTCAGTTATAAATTATAACTACGCGCCCTTAAAAAATATCGCCTGTCATTACTAGCTATTTGATTGTCGGCGTCTATTGTTTTGACACATGATATTAAACACTAGCCATTTAGAAAATAACACACAATGACATATAATGCGAATTCTACTCTGTCACTCATAGCATTATACCTAGTCAGCTAAACCGTATCTTCTGGTGTAAAAATGGTTGATGGATTTTTACATTAAACTGAACAACTGGTAAGAAAATATCTACGCGTTTGCTATTTCACTAGTCTTAACGCTAGGGAATCACAGTGAATTAGAAATGGTAAAACTTTAACATATTTTAACACTTACGCACAACTTATTATTATTACCAGAAATCAGAATAAATCCCCACGAAGGCTATTAACGCACTATTCCACATAGGTTTTAGCGTACGCGTTCAGATTATTCAAAATTTTCTGAGAGACCTGATAACTGACTTGGAGAGAACGCCGTATATATACAGATTTTGTGTAATATCTATAAAGGATGTGACAATTCACACCTTCGGCATAGCAGGGAAAATCGAGGAGCTTCGTTTCCGAGATAAAGGATTTTACGGTTCGCTCTACTCGCGATGCCGAACGACATCAAAAGACATGGGCCTTGCGAACGGACCCCTTTTAGATTTCCGTCCGTTTACGCAGATCAAAGCTTTACGTCCCCTGAAATGCACGGACCTCAAAGGTAGTCGGGAAGTATTATTATCGCCCTTGTATTTTTTTTTTTCAACGATCTGGTCTTTTCCCCACGTGCGTCTGTCTAATGACCAATGATTGACAGATCAGCTCGCGTGAGAACTCAGGTAAACAAACCAGATTAGCTCCTTTTTTAAGACTGCAAGGTGCGAAAGTTGGTAAACACTCATCAGCTTATGTAAAACAGGAAAAATAGGCGTGGCTTCAAAATATGAGTCAGACAGACATCGAAATTTGTGGTTTTTGCGTAGCAAAATTATAAACACTAAATGGGGAAGCAAAGGTGGTCGGATTACTGTAGGATTACTGAGGCTATATTTACATTATACGTCACAAAAACCTGATCCAAGTAGGCCTGAAAGTCTAGTTACAAATTTCTTCTCTACAGGATGCTAACGAAATATGGTATGAGCAAGAGTGAACACGGTCCTATTTCGCAATGGCCATACAGGCCTGCCCGGTCACTACCTAACACTGCGAACGCTAACATCGCTTGGCGTCCAAAGTTTTTTTTTTTAAATGACGTAATTTTTTTTTTTTTTTTCAATCACGATCCCTCTCGAAACCCCTTGGGTTCCGTGTAACCCCGGTTGAAAAACCCTGCCATATACAAATATTATTTTGTTATATTTATTAACGTTCTGACAAAATGTATGTGCGCTCGCCCGCGTGCATGTATGTGCATGTGAACATAGCATGGAGAGAAAAAAGGGAAGAAATAATAAATTATATTTAACGCCAACCAGAAATTCGAAACCAAACAATTGACGTCTTCACCAGGTCAGCCTCCTTACATCAACCATCACTGTACTCCATGCTTCACTCTTTAATGAAAACATCACAACAAATAGAGGATATGTGAGTGGGAGGAACTAAGAGGCAGTGTCGCTAGGAGGGGTGGGCTCGGAGGTTTTAATGTGTTTTTGACACTGATGTGAACCACTTGGACAAGGTAGGGAAACTCTCGGAGGTCAACAACAGAAAAGATTGGGGAAAAGTGGAAAAAAAGTGAGAAGAAATAAACACTAGATGAGAGAGTCGTACCTTTAGTAAAATATACGCCACTGACTAAGGTTTTACTGGCCTCGTGTAGTTCCCGGGGGATCTGGGGTGAGAAATAACGAAAAGGTCTAATGCTACATCCTGCATGTCGTAGGAAGGGGATAATATGAAGGTGTGCATGGGACTGGTAGAGTCAACATATAAAACAATTAGCTGCACAAACCACTACTACATGAGCACGGGCTGCATTGATGCAGGTTTCCTGCAAGGGGACCAGATGAAATGGTTAGAACAGGCGTTAGGCTGATGGAAAAAGAACATCACATAATTTATTTGGAATTTTTGTTATGTGTGTAGTCTTTTTTTTTCAACTTTAAACCCAAAAAAATTTTAATTTTTCCTTCTTTTGGTCAGGCGCGCTCTGATCAACCTAGACACGGGGTCCGTCGGTTATATTCGGGCGCATATTTAAATATTGAAGGCTTTGCGGTCATGAACAAGTTTTTACTTGACCAATGCATGACTTTAAAAGATATTTTAAAATTTACAGAAAAAAAGATAGATAAAAGGGCTGTTAATTAATTATCAGAATATCATTCTACTGATTTACTTTCACATCGTTCCATATCATTTTTGAAGGGCTACTCTGAAGCTTCATATAAAATGCATCCGAATGTTTGACTACAAAGGTACAATGAGTACAATGAAAGTGAAATAGAATGTAAAGGAATGAAATGATCTTGGGGAAAAAACAGGGATATCATCAGAGCACGCAGCAGAAAGAGCTAGCTATAATTTCAACCCTTTTGACGGGTTACTTGCTGGTAACAATGAAAATGTGCAATGCAAATGGCAAGGGCGTACTACTGTATGGCTCTGAAACACGGAGAAAAACAAAAACAACAACCGGAAATGTACATACTTTCGTAAAGAAGTGCCTACGGAGAAAAACAAAAACAACAACCTGAAACGTACATACTTTCATAAAGAAGTGCCAACGCAGAAGAAAATGAGATTGAAATGGTATGACAAGATCACGTATGCGGACCTGATGACCAGAACAAGACAGGTTCCAGTGGAGCGAGATGTGAGGCAACATATGTCCTATTCTTCCCTTGTCTACACATTGCTACAAGCGCATCATTTTAAATCAACCAAACAACCAAACAAACAAGCAAGCAAAAAGCACAGAAAAAAAATTAAACTCGGAACTGCTTAACCAATGTCAGACAGAATTGGTTTGTTTCAGTAGATGAGTGTCTGTGTATGTGTTTGGATATGTATGTGCGAGTGTGAGTACGCGTGTCGCATGCCGCCTCATGTTTACAGTTCCAGTAGAATACGACACGCGTCAGAACGTGAGTACACATCATGTTTAACTTCCTGTCCACCTGTTCCTGGAGATTCTCCCATGCCTTCATTAAAACAGCGTGAAAGCCGAGCTGAATAGACACGAAATTAGGGTAATTTCACCCTTACCTGAATCTCTTACCAGTCTCGGCTCTGTCACAAGATGTAATCCCGTGGCATGTTAAATTGCATAGAATTCAAGCAAGATAAAAACTCAACCTAACATGAAATAGCTTTCACAATGTTTATCCAGCCAAAACGTTCTGGATGGACGCTAGAAGTTTGTTTTCTCCCCTCTTGTTTGCAGATTTGGGTTTCATATATGATGAGTTTTTATCCGGGATAGATGTAAATGGTTATTGCTTCTGCTGGTGGATTTGTTGAATGCCTGGATCGTGAGGCCGTGAAGGGAAGACTTACTGACTGTTTCTACAGATGAACCTGAGTTCCACCTCAACTAATATCGGGGGTTGTGAGATATCAATTTCTTGGAAAGAAGGTCTATGGGTTCGACAATGCGATAGAAGTGAATGTATAGGAAGATAAAGGACAGAATAAGGCTGGTTTTAACCCCTGACCGTTGTAGGCACCAGTAGACAATAAACAAACCTGGACACGTTTTTAGAATTAAGTGTAACCTTCTGACCAGCTTCTTAGCAGAGCTGTGACGGAAAGTAAATAATGTTCGGGTCTCAGCTTTTCTTTTCTTTCTTTCTTTTTTATTCGAATTTAACCAAGAGTGTACCTTCCTTTAAACTCCTTGACCTGCTGTTCTCTTGTATTTTTCAGTCCTTCCCTCGTGCTTTCTTACTTTCTCCCCCCTTTTTTTGTCTCTCTTACTTTCTTTCTTTTTGAATGTCACTCTTATTTTCTTTCTGTCAGACCTTCTTTCACTTTTGTTATCTTTCATTCCTGTCAGTTTTTTTTTTCTATCAGAGCATCGTACTTTTTTTGTTATCATCATCTTCATCCTAATCTTCGGATTGTCTACTATTATTATTATTATTATTATTCTTATTAATGTGGTTATCAATATTTAGTATATATCTAGCATTTTGCTGCATACATTCGGAATTGGTCCTGAATATTAAATAATGTGCACTAAAATGCTTTGACACCCGTGTGTTACCTGGGCCCGAACAGGGAGCAAAGAATAGTAACACTGAAACCTGCCATGCATGTTGTAAAAAGCGACTAAGGAGGGTTTAGCCGGCTACCCCTTGCTGTAGAAATTTTAAACCACAAACAAAACAAAAATTAAGTAATTAACCAGACAAGTACCAGTGGAACAAGAGATGTGAAGAAGACGCCGTGTAACCGTTAGGTTGGTTAGGAGGGAACATTTGGTTGATTTATTTTAGGAGATTGATCTTTATGATTGATATTAGCTGAGTTTAATTTATAGTAGAAGGAAATAATACATAAAATGTAAATGGGAGGACAAAATACGTCTTATATCCCTCCTTTGTTTTTAGGGCATATACCTTTGTTTATGTTTTGAGAGGGACTAGGCATTCGTAGTTCACGTGTTTTGAATGGAGTGGTGAGTTGTTTGTCAGACAATGTTGTTCTAGAATGTTGGAAAATATTCGTCGAGGTAAATCGACGTTTTAGATTAAGTCAGTCAGATCCGAGATGTGACAGAGTTCGCATCTAGAAGTGGTAGCGAGTAGAAGTTTTTATCGGGCGATAAGCCAACGGTTTTGGTTGCTTCTGCGATGGCAGAAAAGTGAACTATTGCCCAGACGTCTATCTTGCATTATTTGCCTCGGTTGTATATGACAACATTAGTTATTCTGAGGACGAGATGTCAGTGTTCCCAGTGAGAGTTTTATAAGTAGAGTGAAGTACAGTAGACAAGCTGACAGTCCCATTGAGCAGTGTAGTATGGTAAACGCACATACCTGGCGGTTAGGCCAGTTTCTTTAACCAGATACGCAAAGAATAGCTGCAGATAAACAGTTGAGAACAAAATTGGGATAGACAGTTAGAATTAGGAATTTAGTGGAAAAAAAGGAACAAGCAACAGTGGTTCTCATCTTATAGAACCAGTAGCCACTAGAACAGTAATCAAAGAATGAAAGAAGCTGAGAATTTAAGATTGAACATCACACCATTGTGTTGTCAGCCAGCAAATATTTTTGAAGGCTGAAGAAGTTTTTATGTAAAATTGCTATGTTCAAGATACAAGTTGCTATCAGATCAATTGTGTAAATAAAGTTACCTCGTTCATCGTTAAAAAAGTCTACTGTTGACGTCTTACAAATTTCTTGGAGTGTGTGACACTGTCGTAATATAGATCTGTATTGGACAACACACGCAAATATTTTCTCGCTCCGTACCCCTATCTCACATAAATAAACATGCCCGCATGTGTCTGACTATTTTCGTCTTCAACGCCAGTAGAGCGGTGCCTTTGGTGCAGTGGAAATGCTTAAAAAATGACCCGCCGTAAAATCTAACACGCCTTTTAGTTTCGGTTTCGAGACGTACAATTAACATTTTAACATCTTGCCCGATCTGCTGCACGAAACTGAGGCAAGCCTTATAATTAGCGATCTGCCAGAAGTGTGACACCAAACTAACGTTCTGAATTAACGTAATATGTTAACTTTAACGTTATAATTAGTAGTAACTCGGACATTTTCCAGTAGTAAACACGAAACGATTGTAATAATTAACGCCAATACTACCAAACGTTTTGAAAAAACCCCTCTTCGCTCTGCACGCGGTTCCTTTACTATATACACGCTGTGGGCAAAGCCAGCAGAGATAAACACACAGACAGTTTAAATTCTCGCCGCGTAGTGTATTTCTGACGTCACTCAAACTAGTTGGTTTATTTGAATAATGAAAAACGAGATAAGAGAATGAGGGGGGAAGATGGCCGACTTTTGTAAAAGTTATAATTGACGATTGACAGTGACAAAACTGAAAATCTAAACCATAATGAAACTGACCATAAAAATCATATATTAGGATAGTGTGGCCGTGTGTCGTATTGCAAGATTCGGACCTCTGCCCTTCCAGTAGATAGTGTTTTGTAACCGTGAATACTAAAAACGTCCTTCACTCAAACTGACTCTACTTTTTCTTCATACTTACTGTTTATCAATCGATACCACTCAAAACAGCAGTGAAAATATCAATGGTAGAACTTTATTAACATACGTTGATAACTGAGTACAAATGGTATGCCCAACCTTTCTCTTCAAGGTTGGCAGTCTTGCAAAATACAATCTTCAGTTTCAAACAATCTCAGTATCCATTTTTTCACATACATTTTGCTTGTCTTCTTACTATTACTTGTCCCAGCTATAGAACCTGTCATATATTTATTCAGACAGAACTTCCTGTCGTTCTTCTGTTTATGTTTCTTTTCCCATGTTTCTTGTTATATCTCTATACGAGAAACTGGCCTTAACCGCCAGGGCTGTCACTTTTACCAAGATTTCATCTGTTTACTGTCCTCTGCTCAGACCTGGTCTGCTGAGCCACATACGCAGTAAATAATCAAAATGTCAAAACGTACCTGTTTTGTTTCTTCATTTGAAATACACCTTTTCTTACACACACACTTTGGTGCTCCGAATATATCTTATACAACAATATAAAATCTTACGCTGTACGTTCAATATCTAACTACACACTTGAGAGAAACACCTTTCCCTGCCTACACCTAGCGCGTCTCCAACCAGACTCTCTCAAAACCCCGTTCCAACATTCTTCGTTCACGCCTAACATGTGTTTACGCATCACGACTTTCTCGTGCAATACTTTATTTCCTCAACTCACTCAAACCTGTAAGGGACTTAATTCTAAGTTATTTCCCTTAAGACAAAGCCTAATCTTACACATCTTATCTCCCTTCATCAACAACAAATAATCTGTAACCAAACCCATCCATACCTCTCAAACCATTTTTCTACATTCTTTTTCTCTATCAAAACCAAACCACCGTTCACACATCTCCCCCCTCCCCCCCCCCCCCCCGCCCCCCCCCCCCCCCCCCCCCCCCCCCCCCCCTTAAAAAAAATTTCTCACAGAGAAAATTTCCCGAAAAATCTCCACTCACTCTCTTCCTTCCCTCTTCTACTACCAATTTCATCCCTCTCTTCCTCAACATCTGTCCCAATGAGACCCACCATTCTCCACTTCTAATCAACCTCACTCATCTTCCTGTCTACAATTTCCATTTCATAGTATACGTTTTCCATCATGGAACTGTTTTCATATTATACATTTTACTGAATACAACTCTTTTCCTGTTACTACTTGTACATAATGGAACTCATTTCATAGTAAACCTTGTCGTTTGCTCCTTTACGACTCTTACTAGACCTTTTTAACTTCATTAGCCATTTACCATCCCTTTTATCTCTACTCCCAAGTTTATTATCCCGCCTACGCGAATTATCTTGAAATTCTGCTTATCTCATTAATCGTTCTACTTAGTTGCATATCTTTCCTACGTTATCTACATTTCATAGTCTTCACAAGACTCTGGCAACTGCCGAAAAATTTTCTGCATCTTCCTCAACTCCGTTATCCGCTCCCTCTAGACTATCACTTCTAATTATCCAATTTTCTCTATATCTTCGCCATTTCCCTATGGCCCTCATCTACCGCCATATTCTCTATAGTTTCTCCAATACTCCTTTAGTTGTCTCGTAATTCCCTTTCGTCTCCTCTCTGTGACTTCTCCATTCCTCCCATCTACGTCTCTCTCCCTTAATCTATGGCTTCCCTGCCTCTTTCCTCTTCTCTTCCACCACTGCAGTAATCCATCGTTCAGACCTACTCAGCTTATTTTATGTTCAGTGTAGAACGATTGCATCTAGCTTCCAAACAACTAGACTCTCGCTGCAATTTCTACTTCTCTCCTCTCCATCATAACCGCTACTCTCGTTCCCTCTCTGGAACTGTTCTCCCCACTTTTTCAACCACAACTCCGTCCATCTCCCAACACCTCTCACCATCACTGCCGTCCTCCTATACGGCCTCCCAATAACCCCATTGTCATTTATCTCCTTATTCTCAATATCTCTGCCGTCCTCCTCTACGGCTTCAACATCTCAGTCTCCATATTACTCCATAATACTTCATATCTCTCCATCTTTCTGCCGTCCTGCTCCACGGCTTCCCAAAATCTCATTTTCCCTTATTTCTCCATATTTCTCCCAGAAAACCCCATACAACCGCCGTCCTCCTAAACGGTTTCTCAAAATCTCTAACTCTCTATTATTCCTTCCGTCTTCCTCTACGACTGCTCAAAATATATAACTCCATATTTCTCCCATAATACTCCATGTTTCTGCCATATTCCTGCATGGCCTCCTCAAAATCTCCACCCCCATATTACTCCGTACCTCCATACCTCATTTTGCTCCATAACTGCCGTCCTCCTCCACGGCCTCACCAACATTTCAGTCTGCACTATTCTTGCCGTCGTCACCACGGCGTTTCACATAATTTCCGCCATACTACCATGGTCTCTAATCTACTTCTTACATCTCCTTTCCTCCTCTCCTCTACTGCAGTACCCTATTGGTCCGGTGTACCCAGTTTACTTCTTAAGTGCGGTATGGACCAATCATACTTGTCTTTTTAAGACTAGCAACCGCCGCCATCTTGGTTATACATCTTAATATGCTATGTCTCCTCCAATAGCCTCCTTAATGCTATGCCTCTCCTCACATAGCCTCCTCCTCCACTACTTTACTTACTTATTCATATTCTCCATCAACCCAAACATTTTCATCATCATGGCCTCCTTGGCTCTAAGCGTTTCCAACGCCAGTTTATCACTATTTTGAGTTTCCTCTACTCTTCTGACTTCATCAACATTTTGCTTCCTCTCTACCTCTGTATCTCGTTTATCTCCCCAGTTTCTCTCAACCTCCTTACTTCTTACTTCGTCAACCGTTTGCCTCGGTTTCCCTCTATCTTCTTTCTCCGCTTCCCTTTTCTCTCTCTCCGTCTGCCGGTCCTGTTCCCTCATAATGTAAGCCCCCGGCGAGCTTGCAAAACACGCCGTGAGTGAGGGCACCAAGGCCGTCACTAAATACACGACTAGCAAGTAGGATCGGTGCCCAAATATCCCAAGTTTATAAATGAAAGGTTTTCCAGATTGCTGGATTTGTATTTGGCCTCAAGACAGAGAAAGATGAAGGTTGGTTCAGTAGTAGTGTCTACTTCTTTCACCCCAAGGAGCAAAGGCCTTCAATAAACGTATGCCAAAGTCTTCCATTCTTGTGCCATCAGCTCAAGGTCGTTCTATATCTTCCTCATCCCCTTATATATAATAAACAAATGTTGTGTTTAAGACATTTACTGAGTGTGATCCCTAACAGTATTTGCCTGTCAACATCTCATCCATAGGTCAACATTTCTTTTCCTCTTCCGCTCATTTTTGTGTGTGAATAATTTGTTTTATATCCATGTAATATCATTATTATATTCACTTTAAAATATTATTATATAATGTAATGTATGTGTGAATGTACCCACATAATACTGTACTTTAGAAATGTGAGTCGTGAGAATGTACCCGCATACCAAAAATACAGATTAATTGTAGACGGATTGACCGCATGAGTGAGTGTCGGTATACAGAATTTATTTATTTTTATTTATTGTTTTATTTATTTTATTTTATTATTACTTTTTTCCCCCATTTACTAGCTTGTTTGTTTCAAAAAAAAAACCCTACTCATTTTTTTATTATTATGCTTGCATACTGTAAATGAATGCTGTTATGGTAACTTTATAATGTTGCATGCCTTTAAATTAATGCTTAAAGCATCATGTGGGAATGAAAGGATATAGTATGCAAGATTAATGAGAGTGGAAGGGCAGAATGTTAGACGGGCCTGCGCGCCCAATTCTTTACCCTTCGAAAATAAAGTTCGTTCGTTCGTTCGTTCGTTCGTTCGTTCTATCTTCCATTTCTTCCCTTCTCGTACTCCCTGGGTTCCTCTCAGATTCTTTACTCTTTAATTTGTCGCTACCTCGACCTGTACTCCTTTTATCTCTTATACTATTACTCCTATTTCTATCTCTTTTTCTAGCCTCTCGGCTCTTGGATCGGTACTCCCTTCGATCCGTATTTCCTCTCTCTTCCTCCTTTCTACCTCTTTCTCTTAGCCTATCTCGGCTCTTGGATCGGAAATCCCTTCTATCCGTATCCCTCCTTCTTTCTCTACTATTATCTCTCCTATTCTCCTCGCTCTCTCTAGTCTTGAATCGGTATTCTCCTCGACTCGTATTTCTCCTATTACTACCCTCTCGGCTCTTGGATCTGTATTCTCTGCGACCCGTATCCCTCCTTGACTCCCTAGTATCTCTACTCTTATTTAGGTAGTCCCTTCGATCTGTACTTCTACTCGCTTCGTGTCTCTTCACTTCTTCCTCTTTGTTATTCTTCTTTTCTAACTCTTCAAACTTCCTCTCTAAATCTGCGCAAAGTGTAGTTATTTCTTCTACTTCTGTTATATCACTATTTCTGTCTTCCTCTTTGTTCTTCCCCGACCTTCCATGGTCTACACTGTCTACTCTCTGTTGACCCGTTCCCTTGGTCCTTCCATCTTGTTCCTTTTGTACTTTTCTATAATTTCGTTTCTCCTTTTCCAATTCTTCAAATTTCCTGTCCATATATTGAACAATTGCCCGTATGTCCTTCATCTCCGCTACACTACTATTTCTTACGTTATTCTTCCTCTTTAGTCTGACCTCTTCTACATGTCTCAACTTTGCTAGACGCCTTCTGTAATCCTCTGAATCGTCTGATGACGACGACCGCTGTCTCTTCATCCCTCTTATATTTTCTTCTTCCATCTCTTCCTGCGTATCTGAATCTTTAGCTGATGTGTCCTCTATATTCTGAGTTTGACTTGCACCACTTTGTTGTTTAGTATCTATCTGTTGCTCCTTTTGTTTCAATAGCTGCTGCTCCTGTGCTCTGTTTCTTTGTTCTGCAGCTCTCGTATGTTTGTACGGTGCATCTATTTCTGTTTCAATAGTATTCCATTGTTTCCTTATTCTTGTCGTATCTTCTAGAATCTCATTGTACTGTTTACTCTCTGTATCCTGCCATACTTGTATCCTGTCTTCCTCTGGCCTATATGTGCCCATCTCCTCTTGTTAGCTGTGTAAGATTTCTGGCCTATATGTGCCCATCTCCTCTTGTTCGCTGTGTAAAATTTCTGGCCTATATGTGCCCATCTCCTCTTGTTCGCTGTGTAAGATTTGGGGGGTTGGGGTTAACCGATCAGATGTTCCCGGTTCTGCATGGATTTGTGTTCTTCCTGCCCTTGTGCGACACTGACTACCTGTTGATGTTTCTCCATAGTCATCTTCCCATCCTACTCTCCAGTTGTCTACTATCCTGTTAGACTCCTTCCAGTCACTATCCTTTTGTGTTGCTTCAATTCTACGTGTTCCTATCCGTTCATGTGTATTGTTATGTTGTTTATGTCCTTCCGTGTAGTGTGGTGTGTTATTGGGAATCCGTGTACATCTTTCTTGAACACTACCTCTCATACTATACATACTATTGCTCCTTATATAGCCTCTTATATCCATCGGTCTATCTTCCTCTATTTCGTCTACGACAAGCTTGTAGATTTCTTCCTTTCTTTGTGATAAGTCTATATCAAATTTTCCTTCCAGAATTTTCTGCACCTCCTTTAGTACCACGATGTCTGGTTTAGTTCTTCCAAGGATGGCTTTTATTTCTTTCCTCAACTGCTCTATACTTGGTTGAGGTATTTTGATCCTTTCCATCTTTTCTGTTACACCGTTAACTCTCTGTATTCCATTCTCTTTTGTGTGCTTTTTCTCGCCTAACACTGCATTGAGTCTGAATGGTGTGCATACATCTTCCTTGATTCCTATCTTGTCCTGCTTCCTTGTTTCCACTTTCTTCTGCTTCTGTATATCTTGTTGTTAACTCTATGTTGTGGTACCACCACTGTTTGTGGTTTCCGATTTTGTCTCTGACGCGCGTTGTTATTGTTCATAGTTTCTTGTATTTGGTGCTTTTCTTGGTGTTCCATATTTCCTTCCTGACCTTCCATCAGTTCTACCCTTCCTAATACAAATCCTCTTGGTATTCTAACTGTTTTTCCCGTGGTGTTTATAATCATCGTTGGAAATTGTTGTCTTTTTCCAATTTGTACTATTCCTTCTACCATTTCTAGTCCGGGTTCATCTAGTATATCTCCATCTTCCCAGTCAAGTGTTAAGACCGTTTGTCCTTGGTTGAAATATGGGGATCTTTTCAACTTGCCTTGAACAATACCGACTTCATTCGGTCGCAGCGTAACTGTTGTTTTGTTTCGGATTATGGACGCTATGTATATGTCGTCTTGTAACCTGATACATTCGCCATGTATCTTCAGTTGGTGAGTATCAAAATGTACTTGAGCCTTATGTTTTAGCAGAAAATCACGTCCTAGTATGATATTTCTCGTCATCCCCTTCACAATGGTGAACGTGTTGTTAAACTCTGTGTAGTTGTTAACTCATACTGGCTACTAGTTGTTGAATCACGCTTTATTTGTTAAATGACGTGAATGTCCACCAGTTGATAAATGTAGATGTTGGGACTGGTGTAGTAAAGTGTAACGATTGTCAACTCATTAAACCCAGCACAGTTTTGGTCATACAGGTCATCTTGTCCTGGAACGTGATGAGGCTCCGACAAGAATGTGAGTGTAGACAATGAGTGTGTATATGAATGTCAGTACGCGAATGGTAGAATGATTCGATAGAGTTGACAGGTTGGTAGTACATCACTCATACTCACACTGTTCGAATTCAAGAAGTACTGGAACTACGGTGGTCTTTTTATAACATTTAATGGGACGCACACTTGGACAGTACGTGTATGGTTACAGGAACAAATGTCGACATAGACAGCATAATGTTGATCACAGGAATATCATCTTAAGTTAGCATTCATGCTTGGCAAATATCATAATGGAGCATTCGTAAATAAGCATTCAGAGTTCCATCATGTAAATCATCTGGCTTTACTGACTGGGCACGTCAGACCATAACCAATATATAGGAAGGCTCCTAGACCTAACCTCGTCTAGCGAATATCCCTTCACGTAAAGTTCAATATATATATTTTTCCATAAAGATATAGGAATCCCAGACATGGGTTCTCACATGTAGCAGTGATCTCTTGGTTCATCGAGCGATAGTACAGGCATCCCTTTTTCTCACTCGATAAATACAAAGTATATGAATTTCAACATGGCTGTGCTTCTCTCGTGAGCTTCACTCACTATTGGATACAGACCAAAATTGGTCATTCGTTAAATGTCCTCATTTCTTCATAGCTTCTCTCATAGAGGTAATTGAATAATATCATACAATCTAGTGCTGATACATAGGAATGTCATCTTCCTTTGAATAAATATTCTTTTCAAAAGTACCACTGTGCATCTGCTTATCGACAACGATGGCGAAGCCCAAGTTCATAATAAATTGTGGTTTTACCTTTCTATGCGAAATATAACTTTGCCATTCCTTGGCAAAAGAGAATAAACACTGGGGTAAAGTACATACAACATGTCTAAATGACTATCACTTTTCCCCATCTACTTATAGATCACTTTTTCGGCGATAAACCGGCTACAACAAAATTCGCCATCTCGACAGGATGGCAGCCATGAATCACACCCCCTGCTAGCGATACTTCCGCTGCATAGCCTTTGACCTTTTCTAGCGACAACCAACATAGTTCGACTTAGAAATGTAAAGATATCCATATATAAGACAGACTCGTCCTACTCATACAAACACTACGTATAAATTCAGGCCATAGATATACTGAAGCAAGAACAATCTATTCCTACCCAGCCAAAGAATAAATCGCAGTAGGCCTAGACTCGTCCGCGGAGTCCGATCGAAGATGACGGAACTACTTTCAAGGGAAGTAACTCAAAAATGACTTCTCCTTAAGCACTTAAAAAGGAAATACTTTGTTTACAAAATATTTGCGAACATAATAAGTATATAAATGTATTATATTGCAAGATAGTAAAAATTGCACTTTACAGTCTTACCACACCACCCGGGAAAAAAAAAATAAAATTTTTTTTTTTTTTAAATACATCTAGGAGCAACGTAGAATAGGCTCACAACGCAAGAATACTGCGCAGATGAAAATATCAGGAATAACTATAATTCCTAATATGACCGGTGAGAATATATCTCAAAATCTGAGAGAAATTGTTTCTCTACGAATAAATGTTTCCAGGAAGGTGTGATGTACGTATAATACAATTCTGGTAATTATACAATGCATACCAAAAATTCACACTATAATCTTAAATTTATGATTTATGAAGAAACAATCATCAAAGAACAGCGGTGAATAAACATCAATAAACCGCTAAGTAGCGATACCATCATTCTATTATTAAATTACAAATGTGTATCTTAGTAAAGAAACAAAAAATAACTGTTGTAAAGTTATACATATTAAAAAGATCCAATATTTAACAGTTAAGTGGCATCATGTGGGCATCTGGACAGAATGTCCGCCATCACATTTTCTGAACCACGGATAGCTCGTACCGAGAAATGAAAAGGTTGAAGAGCGATTGCGTATCGAGTTGATCTCGAGCTCTTCAAGTTCTTACTTTGGATAGCCGTAAGAGCTTTTTGGTCAGTTTCCACTACGAAATGCGCGCCCAGAAGGAATCTTTGGAGTTTGAGAATTGACCAAACCATTGCCAATAATTCACGGTCTAAAACCGAGTAATTCCTTTCTGCAGCATTAAGTTTTCTGGATATATACATTACAGGATGCAGAGTTCCAGAGTACTCTTGCATTAGTGCCGCTCCAATCCCAGTGGATGAAGCGTCACTACGAAGAACAAATGTCTTATCTGTTGTAGGTAACACTAAAATAGGTGGTGATGAAAACATAGTTTTGATCTTCTCTAGTGAAGATTGGCATTCATGAGACCAGTGAACCATGTTAGGCGACCCTTTCTTTAATAGTGTAGAGAGAGGTGCCATGATAGAGGACAGATTCGGAATGAAACGTCCATAAAATTGTATGAGACCTAAAAGACTTCGCACTTGCTTTTTAGTCCTAGGGATAGAGATGTTAAGTATCTTAGTGATATTATGGTCTTCTGTCTTCAAGAAACCGTGACCTACTCGATGGCCTAAGAAAGCAATTTCGCTAAAGCCAATACAAGCTTTGGATGGTTTTGCTGTCAGGTTATACTCACGCAGAGTTGATAATAATTCAACTAACCCTGAATAGTGATCTTCCCAAGTATCGCTGAAAAGACAGATGTCGTCTAGATAAGCAATGACATCTGACCGATACGATAGGATTCGACGCATCATGCGTACAAATGTAGCTGGTGCGTTCATAAGGCCGAAAGGCATAAAATTCCATTGGAAAAGGCCTCTGGGAGTAGAGAAAGCGGTAAGAGGTTTGGCGCGTTCGGATAATGGAACTTGCCAATATCCTTTAGACAAATCAAGTTTAGTGAAAAAAATGCGATTTAGAAAGACGAGTAAGTAGTTCTTCCAGTAAAGGCATAGGTTCAGCATCGAACTTCGTAACTTGATTCAATTTGCGATAGTCAACGCAAAGACGTATGTTATTGTCTTTTTTTCGAACAATAACCATCGGCGAAGAATATGCAGAAGTGGATGGTTCGATTATTTGTAAATCTATCATTTCATCTAACTCCTTTTCAACCTGTGTTTGGAAATGTATAGGGATAGGATAAGGTCTAACCCTAATTGGAGTATGTTCAGTTAGAACAATGTCATGCTCAATGACATGAGTTTGTCCAGGGATGTCAGTGAGGACATCCTGAAATGTTTGTAACATAGACGAAACTTGTCGCCGTTCTCCTAGAGACAAATCAGGAGAAACAGTAACGTCTTTCCATGATTCACTAGAATGAAGTGGGATCATTGGAAGCGGAAGATTAACATCCGAAAAACTTGTTTCCTCATCCTGTATTACAGACAGTGATGAGTAATGACCATGTTTGACATGAGAATCGTCCGTTGCCTGGAAAATAGGCTGTAGATAGTCAGGACGTTCATGGAACTCCGTAAGCATATTGATGTGGAAGGTTTTATGCTTCCCGTTAATATCGACGATGTAGTCAACATCTGAAATTTTCGATATTATATCGTACGGACCTTTCCAACTAATAAGGAGTCTATTTTCACGACAAGGTAGCAAAACAAATGCTTTGTCACCAGGACAAAGTTGTCGTAAAGTTCTCTTCTTATTAGCAAATTGTCTTGCCTTCTGCTTAGCAAATTCAGAAGAGGACGTTGCCAATTTGCATGCTTCGATAATCTTCTGTCTCAGCGCGATGACATACTCGTAAGAAGATTTTGTGTCATCGTCAATATTGTCAGCTGTTATAAGATCATGCAGCAAAGACATTGGGCCGCGCGGTCGCGCGCCAAAGACAAGTTCAAAGGGAAAAACCCTGTATGTTCATTGGGGACCTCTCTGTACGCGAAGAGGGCCGCGGGTAAAACCCTATCCCAATCTTGAGGATGATCCTCAGTTATCTTCCCTAATAAGTTCTTAAGTGTTCTATTTAGTCGCTCGACCATCCCATTGGACATAGGATGATAGATGCTACTCAAAGATCTCTCTATCTGTAGAGTAGACATTACTTGAGACATGGTATCCGATATCAGTTGGGTGCCATGATCTGATAATATTTCTCCGGGGAATCCCAGCCGAGAAAATATAAGCCAAAGAGCATCTGCAATGTCAGCGGTAGTAATGCTCTTTAGAGGGATAGCCTCTGGCCAACGTGTGCACATGTCTACACACGTTAAGATAAACTGATGTCCTCTAGCAGATTTGATCTTGAATGGACCAATGATGTCTATCGCCATTTTCTGGAATGGACGAATAGGAATATCTGCAGCCTGAATAGGCGCAGCATGACGAGGACCTTTGGATTTGACTTCTTGACATACTTTACAGGATCGACAATAGATCCGTATGTCCTTGTTCACAAAAGGCCAAAAGAAAGCCGCAAGAACTCTTGACTTTGTACGGGAAAAACCCATGTGACCAGCACACTGAGAGTCGTGTGCATGTTGTAAGATCTTAACTCTCAAATTCTTGGGTACAAGAATCTGAGAATGACTTGACTTAGTGGAGTCTTGCACCATACGTACAAGTACGCCATTCTTCATTGTAATCCAAGATTTACAATTTGAATCTTTATTCGGATCACCTTTCGTTACAAGAGTGAAGAATTTCTTAAGAGTCGGATCTTCTTCTTGTTGTTTTATAAACGAGTCACGAGAAATTACCAAGGGATCATCTTGGTTATGCACTTCATTATCTTCAACAGATGAAGTTTCAGGCATATTGAGAGCTTGAGCTCTAGTGACTACCGCATTAGCAGATTGCATATTTTGATTTTCCCAAACGGAAATTTGCTCCGGAGTGCATTCTTTGACTCCGTGAATGCGACCGATGATAAGATCAGCGATCGGATCGGCAAAAGACATGCGTGTACATCTCCTGTGAAGAAAGGAGTAGCAATCCTAATGATAGCGGTAGAGTATTTCTCTATGGTGCCGCCAAATGTTACGCATTTGACTACTTTGCCTGTAGAATGAGAAGGATCTATGAGTGACTGCCTAACCCCAATAGTTGTGCATCCAGAATCAAAAAGTACTGAGACTGGATTGTCATTTACTAAACCTTTGTGTAAGACAAGAGAACCTCTCCCATCATGCGCGATTGACGCAGGAAGAGCGGGAAGAGGATGCCCACAGCTTAAAGTAGACACTGTGGTTGGCTCAAATAATGTTTTGCATTGGGGGCACTGAGATGCTCTCCCAAAATCAAAAGCGGCACATGCCATATTATTAGAGTCATCATTATCTTTATTTTGTTTATAGGCTTCGTGGGACTCTTGCTGTGCAGAGTTCGCCTGGTAATGAGCTTTATGTTTTTTGAATTGTGCTCTACCTCTGTTATTATTGCCTCTGTACTTATCATTGTTTCCACTATTATAACCCCTACTCGGGTTTGAATCATAGCTCCTTTGGTTACTATCATCATATTCATTATAATGAGTATCTCGGTAATTATGATCTTGTTGTCTCCATGAAGGAAAACTTGGATAGTTTCTAGAATGACTTCCTTTGCGAAAGTTCCTGTAATTATGACCACCCCTGAATCGAGGGCTGTCAGCTCTTCTCCAGGTATTCGAAGAAGAACCCTGAAATGATTGGTTACCTTGGTTCTGATAACTGTAATAGTTACCTTTTTTATTAAACTTATTTTGAGGTCCTTGGAATTTGTGAGAGTGATTAGGGTTGTATGGTGTTGCAGAAGCAACTGGCATACCTTCTTTAACCTTACTGTTGCTAATAGCTACGTCCGGATGTGCAGTGACGTATTGGGTACAATACTGTTCCATTTCTTTTAGAGACTTAGGTTTACGCTCATGTAAGAATTCGAGGAAAGGTTTATTTATACTTGACATAATCTTGTCTCTGAGTATCAAGTCCATAAGGGCTTCATAAGTTTTTTCTGTTTTGGATAGCTCAATCCAACGATCAAATGTAAGACGTGTCCTTGCAATGAATTCTGAGAATTCTACACCTGCCTCAGGCACCATTGTCTTAAACAACTTCCGATAACCCTCTTCAGACAACTGATACTTCTTTAATAAGGCTGCCCTAATAACATCATAGTTATCTTTGTCAGCCTCTTCAACCAAACTTAAACTAGTCAGAGAATCACCTTTCAGATTTTCTGATAACTGGTTAGCATATTGTGATTTGTCCACATTATGGGCTCGACACGAGCGTTCAAATCTATTTAGCCAGAATGTTATGTCATCACTGGAAGGGTTGAACGCTGGTACCTTGACCTTGTAAGTAAAGGGTTTACCATTACCACCAGATGCTTGATTACCATCACTTATGTTTGTTAACTTTAACTTTTCTAACTCAAATGCTAAAAGTTCTTTTTGGTGTTCATGTTCTCTTATTGCTTTTTTCTCTTGAGCTTCAGCTTGTAATTTTCTCTCTTCTGCAGCAGCTTCATCCTTTCTTTTCTCTTTTTCCATTTCCATCTGGAATCTTTTTTCATCAGTCTGTATCTGCAATTTCTTTTGTTCATCCTCTCTTTGTAATTTTTTTTCCTCAGCTGCTAATTTTTTTTCTCCTCAATCAATGCTTTTCTTTCTTCAGCAGCAGCAGCAAGTTTTCTCTCTTCTGCAGCTAATGCTTTGTCATATTGAGCAACTGCCCATTCTTCTAATTGCTGACCAGTCTTATCAAGAGCCCTGCCTTGTGTGATAAAATAATCTAATGTAGACATCTTGTCTAATAAGATCAGTAATTTGCAAAAGTAAATAAATTCACTTTCTTAGTCTTAATCAAAGACCTTGTATGATAACTTTTTAACCTGTGGAAAATAGTACTTAACTATCCCAATCACTGTGGGAAACAAGCCTTACAAAGGTCTTGTATAAATCCTTATATAATAACAGCTATAAGTTGCTGGTTCACTCTATAATATAAGTGCAGTGCACCAGAAATAGTGTTTTATATCATCAACTGTGTACCTTTAGTAATAGCAATTAACTATCAGTTGATTCTTGTACATCAATTTATATGATCAACTATATTTTAAATAGTGTATGTCGATCAGGCACAAAACAAAACAGTTATACAGAAGAACATGAAAACATTTGCGGAAATGAAATAAATCAAAAGGGAAAAACAATAAAAGATAAACCGCAAGAGGATAACAAATACAAATAACGCCACAGTATATAAATATAAATTGAGAATAGAACTGAAAGATAGAATAGGGTAGACCAACAAATTACAAACAAATCAAAACAAACTAAAGAACAGAGGAATATTACAAAAACAACAATGAGTACAGTCTTCACAGCTAACACTAATAGCAACAGCTGTCGCAGCAAATTTTCAATCAAGAAAATTGCACCTATAGAAACGCACACATCAGACCCTCTATTACGTGGGATACTCTGTTGTGTGACACCGCCCAACCAAAACAACAACCCGCTGGATACAAACAAATATCACATATAAATATTTAAACATAAATACATAAATGCATAAATAGTATGGCAATATGATGTAAATAGAGTGTTGCAGAAAGAATGTGTTGGAATGAAGGCTCAGTTACACTGCCTAATAGTACAGTACTGTGGTACTTTATTAAACAAATACTTCTGGTCTAATTATTTTAAATTCAACACAGAAATAGAAGCTCCATCGTTGATGTGAATGATAACAATCAATGTAGGACTTCTCAGTTCAATAACATTTCCTTTCGCAAACACTGTCAAATATTCTCCAGTCCTGATGTGTAATGTTCTATGTTTCAACCAAGCTTGCTGTGTAACACTGTCAGTTGTATGGCAAATGTCCAACGAACCAAATGTCAACAAACGCTGACCTAGTTACTGCATACTGTCGACAGGACAGGTCACGCTGACATCACTGTAGAGTTGTACTGTTGATGTATTTGTGTGTCGTAACAGACCCCAAGGAACGTCTGGTCTCAGTAGTTTACTTCTCAATATGGTCACTGTGCAGGTTGACCCAGGAAGCTGGCACACCAGTTGTTAAACTCTGTGTAGTTGTTAACTCATACTGGCTACTAGTTGTTGAATCACGCTTTATTTGTTAAATGACGTGAATGTCCACCAGTTGATAAATGTAGATGTTGGGACTGGTGTAGTAAAGTGTAACGATTGTCAACTCATTAAACCCAGCACAGTTTTGGTCATACAGGTCATCTTGTCCTGGAACGTGATGAGGCTCCGACAAGAATGTGAGTGTAGACAATGAGTGTGTATCTGAATGTCAGAACGCGAATGGTAGAATGATTCGATAGAGTTGACAGGTTGGTAGTACATCACTCATACTCACACTGTTCGAATTCAAGAAGTACTGGAACTACGGTGGTCTTTTTATAACATTTAATGGGACGCACACTTGGACAGTACGTGTATGGTTACAGGAACAAATGTCGACATAGACAGCATAATGTTGATCACAGGAATATCATCTTAAGTTAGCATTCATGCTTGGCAAATATCATAATGGAGCATTCGTAAATAAGCATTCAGAGTTCCATCATGTAAATCATCTGGCTTTACTGACTGGGCACGTCAGACCATAACCAATATATAGGAAGGCTCCTAGACCTAACCTCGTCTAGCGAATATCCCTTCACGTAAAGTTCAATATATATATTTTCCATAAAGATATAGGAATCCCAGACATGGGTTCTCACATGTAGCAGTGATCTCTTGGTTCATCGAGCGATAGTACAGGCATCCCTTTTTCTCACTCGATAAATACAAAGTATATGAATTTCAACATGGCTGTGCTTCTCTCGTGAGCTTCACTCACTATTGGATACAGACCAAAATTGGTCATTCGTTAAATGTCCTCATTTCTTCATAGCTTCTCTCATAGAGGTAATTGAATAATATCATACAATCTAGTGCTGATACATAGGAATGTCATCTTCCTTTGAATAAATATTCTTTTCAAAAGTACCACTGTGCATCTGCTTATCGACAACGATGGCGAAGCCCAAGTTCATAATAAATTGTGGTTTTACCTTTCTATGCGAAATATAACTTTGCCATTCCTTGGCAAAAGAGAATAAACACTGGGGTAAAGTACATACAACATGTCTAAATGACTATCACTTTTCCCCATCTACTTATAGATCACTTTTCGGCGATAAGCCGGCTACAACAAAACTCGACATCTCGACAGGATGGCAGCCATGAATCACACCCCCTGCTAGCGATACTTCCGCTGCATAGCCTTTGACCTTTTCTAGCGACAACCAACATAGTTCGACTTAGAAATGTAAAGATATCCATATATAAGACAGACTCGTCCTACTCATACAAACACTACGTATAAATTCAGGCCATAGATATACTGAAGCAAGAACAATCTATTCCTACCCAGCCAAAGAATAAATCGCAGTAGGCCTAGACTCGTCCGCGGAGTCCGATCGAAGATGACGGAACTACTTTCAAGGGAAGTAACTCAAAAATGACTTCTCCTTAAGCACTTAAAAAGGAAATACTTTGTTTACAAAATATTTGCGAACATAATAAGTATATAAATGTATTATATTGCAAGATAGTAAAAATTGCCCTTTACACGTGTGTTCCACGATCATATTGCCAATTCTCATTTGCACCATAGCTGTTCCCATCACTTTCAGGTTTTCTCCTGACACCGAGGTAAGTGTATTTTGTGACTTTCTGTATTGAGCTACGCCTCGTATCTGTTTATAAAGTCCAAACCTAATAAGGCTTACAGTAGCTCCTGAATCTACCAATGCTCTATATCTCCTTCCGTGTATTTCGACAATACATGAGCAAGGGTCTGGTTTATGAGCTAGCTCGATTGCTGTTGCTACTTGTCTTTTTTTAGGGATACGTTGTTTTCTTTCTTGTTTTTCAATTTCATTTATTTGTATTTTCTTGTCTTTGACTCCTCTCCTGATGTCTCCAACAAAATTCCTCAAATCTATTCTAGTTCTTCTCCTATTCACACTGTCCCAATGTCCTGATCCATAGTTGCTGTTGAAAGTCGGGAGTGTCCTGTCCCTGTTATTCCATGTTCTATTATGTCCCTGTTTATATTGATATTGGTTACATTTCCATTTCCCAATTTCGCGATCTGTACATATGTTTCTCCTTTCATATTCGTTCCTGTTTATACCTGAACCATCCCAATTCATCTTCCTATTTCTGTATTCTTGACATGTCTTTTGTAGCCATCCTTTCTTGTCAAACCAACTTGCAGGATGGTGTACTCTGGCCCATTGTCTATGGTATGGTTGTTGGTTATACCTAACATGTGCCCTTCCTATCATGTTCACTTGTGGTTGCCTTCCACTTATTGTATCAATATATCCTTTCTCCGTCTTGTCATGTGGTTGTACTATTTCTCTGATGGGTCTCCCTCTGTTGGTGTTTACTTCATTCTCTTGTCTATTCTTTTCGGACTGGTTGTAATATTGTTGTCTATTGTGTTGTCTACTATGTCTCGGGTTAAAGGTCTCAACTCTCCGTACTGAGTGCTGCGGCTGTAGTGGTCTGTAATTACACTCAAATTGTTTATGTCCCAGCCTATTGCAAGCATAACACACGCTTTGCCTGCGGTCCACCTGCCTTGACCTATAAAACGTTTCCATTCCTCTCCCTCGTCTTTCTATCCTTCTTTGTTGACAATGTCCTATCTCCATAGGTTCTTCTTGTGTTTCTTCACATGGAACCACTCTACCAAGCCTGAGGTCCAATCTTCTTCTAAGGTTCTCTTCGGCTGTAGCAAGTGCAATGGCCTGTGACAAGTTTTGTGGGTCCTTCCTGAGGAGATGTAATTTAATTGGTATATCATTCAACCCATCGACGAATATGCCCACTAATTGTTTTTCCACCTCTTGCTGGTTAATTTGTTGTCCCAAGAAAACTTCTTCAGCTAGGTTTAACAACCTGTCGCTGAACATTTGCATAGGTTCTCCTACTTGTTGTTGTATGCTCCTCAGCATCGTCCACGCGTAAGATGCATCCGTAATTTGTGCATACCTTCTTATTAGTTCTTTTTTAAAATCTTCCCATGTCTCATCTGGGACAGTGTCAAACCTGCGTCTTATAAAATCTACTACTAACCCGCATGAGGAAAGATATGCAACTTGTTTGTACTCACCTTGGTCCATATTGACCGAAGTGCAATATCTTTGTATCTCGAGCAACCATTTTCTACATAAAGTAGGATTCCCTGAATATGGTGTTATACTGTTCCGGATATTCTGGAACTTACTTTCATTTCTAATGGCAGTCATAGCCTTGGCTACCTGCTCAAGAGCAGCCACATTGGGATCTAAACCCACCGTAAGTTGTTGTTGTTGTTGTTGCATCTTGTCTTGACCTGTAAGTGTTAGTATTAATAGAAACACCTGTAAAAAAACAATATTAATCTCTTGGTTGACCTGTAAGAGAATTATTAACCAATATCTGTGTACAATACTTATAATTCTTATGAGTTACAAAACAATTATCAATCTAATTCTCATAATTTAACTGACTACACTAATAATTAACTTAATTTGTTTCTAAATGTTTATGTGTTACATAATCTGTTTTCCTTGATTGGGATACACACTTGCTCCTCCAGTATTTCAGAATTAATCAACACAATTTTTGTCTTATACGGCTGTATACTATTATTTTTTGCGCGTTGGGCCTGTTGATCTTTCAGATTGTTATCTCATGCATGTACCTGTATTCTGACGGTTGTCGGATGATGTAGACTGTTTTGTTCTTTATATTCTCCTTGTGCACTTGTCCTTCGTGATGTCTTGACTTCTGTGTTGTCTTGCTTTGTTTCTTCAGCTCGCAGGATTCCTTCGATTTGTATCTTCTTAATGAACTTGACCTTCGTGATGCTTTGGATAGACTTCGTTGTTTTTGATGTCGCTTCACTTTACTTGACTTCTGTTTTGTCTTGTAGTCTTTTAAATCTCTATCTTACAACAATATAAAATCTTACGCTGTACGTTCAATATCTAACTACACACTTGAGTTCAATATCTAACTACACACTTTAGAGAAACACCTTTCCCTGCCTACACCTAGCGCGTCTCCAACCAGACTCTCTCAAAACCCCGTTCCAACATTCTTCGTTCACGCCTAACATGTGTTTACGCATCACGACTTTCTCGTGCAATACTTTATTTCCTCAACTCACTCAAACCTGTAAGGGACTTAATTCTAAGTTATTTCCCTTAAGACAAAGCCTAATCTTACACATCTTATCTCCCTTCATCAACAACAAATAATCTGTAACCAAACCCATCCATACCTCTCAAACCATTTTTCTACATTCTTTTTCTCTATCAAAACCAAACCACCGTTCACAATAGCTTAGTGTCTCCTGAGAAATAATATGTTTTAAAATATATGGTAGTCCAATTATTATCCAAGTTATTGAGATAATACTATATGTCTATGAACGATTGGACGGACAGACTGTTGTTCTTGCTCGTTACACATAACGTTATTGGGGACGCTAGTTTAAAAAAGAGGCATTGGAGTAATTCAAATCCAATTTGGTGGTATAAGAGTATAGGAGTAAAGGGGGGAGGTAGGAAAATGTTAACCAAAACTAAACATCTTTTTGTATTGGCATAACTAACGCAGACTGACCAATGGACTACGAGACACATAGTTTGTTTGAAATTTTGTTTTTGTTTTTTCAAAACTAAATTCAAAATTTGGTAGTTGCCTGATTTCATTGGCCAGCTCTAATAGATATTGGCAAAAGGCTTAGGGGTCTCGTGGCCATTTGACAAGAAATTTTTATATCAACAAGTACGTTGAGAGCAGATGTGATAAATTGTAAAATAAATAATAAATTCACAGTCTGGGCAGGGCAGAGAAAACTGAGGCCATATCTTTTGCCAGTCAACGTTATTTGTGACATATTTCTTTGAAATTGTGGTAAGAATGCTTTATGTATTAATATGCTTGATTAAAACTGCAAAAGTTAGATACTGCTATTGGGGAAAGTGAAGGACATGCCGGGAGCAACCATTATTGAGTCCTCACATTGAACTGTATTTGACTGTTGCATATTGTTATGATTAAGTATTAATATTATTGTATTAGAAGATGTTAGTAAGCCTCAGTGTTCCATGAACACTCTTCAACATGCTGTTACCAACAGATTACTGGTGGCAATGTATGTAGTTGTTATAATATTTATTTGTCTGAGGGAAAGTATTTGTTTTTAGAATCAGGATGCTTTCCTGGTCAAAGATATATCACCCATGATTGATTGATACTTTTGTTATATGGGTTATCTCCCCTGGATATCGATTTTGGCGTATGAATCTAGATTTTGTTGGTCTGTTCCTTGTTGGGCCAGAAACAGATTGTTCTTGCTTAGGTTTATGCAGGAATGTTTATGATCCGAGTCTATGTTTACTCCGTGTCTATTTCAGACGATTCGGTCTTATATCGTGATATCTTTGTATGTCTAAGTGGGACTATTTTTCCTTGTACTGAACTATGGGGTCGGGCAGTTTCTGCGCATGTGAATAGGAAAGGGGGTCTTCCGTGATGATGAGAGCCTGGTGAATGCCATGTCGGAGACCTGTCCGAAGTTTGTTGATCGCTGTGATCTATTATGGGGAAGAAGATAGTTTATGATATAATTATTAAGTCTATGAGTTCCCCAGTGTTTATTCTGTAACGCCAGGAGAGGGCGTATGTGTTCTGCTAGTGTATTTCCCATGCCCAGGTAAAAGAACTTTTTTGCTGAACTTTCTCCTTGCTAGGCTTATATGAGCAGACGTCTACATGATGATTATCTATATCAATATGTCGGGATGACATGTTACCTAGCAGCACTGAATATGATTGTATGCAGCAGTTATGATGAAAGAATATGCTGATTTTTGTAGAAACATTTGTGTTCATGAACAAAGCCTTTATTGAAGCTTTACTATGCATCTGTATAGTGAGTAATGCTCGCTGGAACCAGAAGCCATTTTGGATCCTATTTTTTGTCGATCATCGATCAGAGAACAGGGATGCCCCTTATTATCAGGTGATGATTAAGAGATCACAGTTATAAAGAAAACCCAATACTGGTGGGTTAACATTGTCTTCAGAAATATTTGCTGAACTTTACCTAAAGGAATCTTCGCTAGAAAAGAGGTTCTGTCTAGGAGTCATGCTTGAACATTATTTATTAACTGACATGATCAGTCAGTAAGGCCTGATGATTATATTTATAAACAGTGGAAATCTAAGTGCTTGTCTACGGACGTTCCATTGTAATGTTCTTCAACATGAATGCCAACTTAAGATTGTAGACCATTGATCAACAGTATGATGATATATGTCGACCTGTTTTCCTGTAACTATACTCGTACTGTCCAAGTGTGTGCGTCCAATTAAACAGTATGAAACGACCACAGTAGTCTGCATCATTAACTTCTAGCTACGCGTGAGTGAGTGTTTGATCTTCTAGTCAACTCTGCAGAACAATCCATGCATTCGCGTACTGACACTCACATTAACACTCATAGTCAACATTACATCCTTGTCGGGGCCTCATTACGTTTTTGGACAAGGTGACCTGTATGCCCAACACTGTGCCGGTTGTGAGTTGACCATCTACACCTATACCAGCTGTATTAACATTGTGCCTGGACGAGCTATATCACAAAATAGCACTTATCAATGTGGTGACCAAAAGAAGACCTTATCACATGCCTAGAGCGTTTATAATTAAGAAAAGAAAAGAAAAATCATACAAAAGGAGATGTGGTTACTCCACGTTATTGTATTGAAGAAAACTATGGAAAAGTACAGTGGCGTATCTGCCATAGGGACATGAGAGGTGGTCATAGAAAGGTGTGTCAATCCCAGGTGATGTGTTAACATCTGGGACATCTGACACTTCATTCAAATAAAAATTGTTATTTCCAAGTGTACACAGAATTATATGGGGCGTGATGAAACAACAGCTCCTCCTAACAAATGACTAACACTAGAAGCTATTAAAGTTTTAGTCTGTGAATACACCTACAGGAATAATATAGTGACATTATATTTATAGGACAAAGAGTCCAGACATTTTAGTTAATCAGTATATGTAAAATGTATTTTCCTCATTTTCAAAGACCTGTCCAAAAGAGATGGCAGGACAGGCAGATTAAATTGTACAAAGAAAAGAATTCAATTTTAAAGAAAACTTTAACCACAGTCTTATTCATTTCCTTATAGTGAGTTAAAGTGTATTGTGTTGATGTACCACCATTGTCATTTCACCCCTAGACACTAGTCACATCAGACACCAGCCACTAGAATAAAAATACGGACCGTGTGAGATCTAGGGAGGTAGCGTTAGGTTCCCTGATAATACATCATCATTTTTTAGAGTCAGGGGCCTACATTTGCTTGACCTCACACGGTTGACACAGACACAGCTTTCTTTCCTTTTAGGTAACATCTTAACCTCCCCAGCAAATTACACTTGCTGCAGACACCAAGCATGCAATGAACGTAAAATACAAGCAGCCTACTGATAGGGCGAGAGATACGAACCTTTACGACCAACAAAAGCAGAAGTAGAGAATAGTAGACACGTCTTCCTGTGAACGGCCACAGCTGACGGAGGATAGTATAAACATTGAGGACATTTACTGCTAGCAATACAAGGCAGTCATTGATCTGGAATCCCAAAGGGAAAGATGTAGATGGAGACCAAAGAACACATGGAGAAGAGAGTTGGAAACAGAAATAAAGAGGATGAAGGACAGATCATGAACTGATGGCACGAGACAGGAAGATTTGGCATACGTTTGCTGAAGGCCTATATTCCTTGGGCAGCTAAAGTGTTATGACAGAAGAGACAAGATTTGGCATACCTTTGCTGAAGGCCTATATTCCTTGGGCAGCTAAAGTGTTATGATTGATAGAAGAGACAAGATTTGGGAAAGAAGGATATGATGCTGCTAGTGGATGAAACCAGTTAATTACGATCTACCAATCGTTCAGATGCGATGGTTTGATAGATATTTAGGCGACGGAGGGAAAAAATGAAGAATTTTTAAGCATGGACAATTTCCTGATTAACCCTCTCCCGCCAGCATTTATAAGCGCAGATTCCCCAGGATTAGAGGAACTAACTTACGAAAATTCACTTTATTCGTATATTACATAAGATAGGAATGCGATATTTGCTTTGAAGTGGTATTAACATTCGGTAAACATTTAGTTTGTTTGTTATTTTTATTTTTAACCGCTCTTTTGATGGAATTTTGATGGACTCAGATCCTCCGTTATAGATAAAAGCCTCACATTCTAAATGCTCTGAAACCTGAAAACGTATATGATTTTTATTAAGATAGATATTTGGGGATTTAATTGGGGATTTGATTTAACTTAGGATGCATTGTAACACTAGACGGGGGAACAAAAGACATCAACAACAGAATGAATAACATGAAAACTGCCTTTGCTAGACTAAACAACACCTGGAAGTCCTCGCAGTACAGCACAAACACCAAATTAAGATTACACGAGAGCTGTGTACTTTCTGTACTTCTATATGGTGCGGAATGATGGAGCGTAACAGAAAAGCAAATGTCGAAATTGTCCTCTTTCCCCACAATCTGTCAAAGGAAAATTCTCCGAAACTTTTGAACAAATACCATCACCAACCAAGAACTCCTTACTCAAAGCAACCCAGAGGACATGCACACCGTCATAGCTGCAGATTCTAGAATTGGGTTGGTCACGTCCCCAGAAGAGACTCCGATGCCATCACAAGAACAGCTAAGCTATGAACCCCTCAAGGAAAGCGAAAGAGAGGCCGACCAAAAACAGCTTGGTGGAGAACTGTGGAGGCCGAGATGCAAAGAATGAAAGTGAGCTGGTGCACTGCATGAAGGATGGCCACTGACCAAGCAAACTGGAAGCAGTTTGTTGCTACCCTACAAGACGCCACCAGACGTGATGGTCGCTGACTGCTTTGACAGTCCATGGCTGAGGATCAAAGAAGACTGGAATGAAGGTTTTTGGGGATTTAATTGTTTCTAAGGGAGATAACTACAGCTCCTGGTGTGCTTACCACAGACGTAGAGTGCTTAATTTAGAGACTTAGATTTTCTGACTGTGATCTTACTGTAAAGCAGACGTGTCTTTATGTTTCAGAACCAGAGCTATTTTTCAAGTACCATGCCTGGTGGTGTAGTCAATCAAGTCTCTCCACAACTTGCTGTCTCCGGCACTATTTATCAATTCTTTTGTTGACTTCTTTCCACACCATGATGTCAAACTGACCAGTATGTTTTCTCTCTGACGTCCACTTCCTCTTTTTCCTACAATCTTTCTCGTTGTCACTATATCTTTCAGCTTACTTCTTCTCATAACATGCTCAAAGAAAGTGCATTGTTTTCTTCTAACAATAGGAAAAAGCTTCCATTAGGCATTGGCCTCCTTCAGGACATCCCTGTGTAAGAGAGAGGTATGAAAGAGGCCGAAAAACACATTGAAACGGAATTCGGAGAGAGACATTAAAGGAAGGAAAAAGACATGGAAAAATTTTCAACGGATAGCAAAAGAAAGGAAGGCATTGTCATAAATTTGTTGCAGGCCTAAGCTCGTTACGGAGTTCATGATTAA
>JAMPIV010001610.1:55000-286142 GCA_024509875.1 Oreohelix idahoensis
TGCGCCCTAATATAACCGACAAGGTTGAACGAGGCAACATTTTTTTTTTAATTATAAAGAAGGCTGGGGGCACAAACCAAATATCGCGACTCATTTATAAAAAAAGATTCATTTTTACAACACAATATACAACATATATATGTAAGGATATGTAAACACATTTAATTATTTCAGAAATATTTAGGATTAAAAGAAATTAATTTTTACACTATTGGAGACAAACGTATAATTAATTAGGTTGATATTTGGCACTGCATGTCACTGGCCAATTTTTAATAGTTAAGAGTGAATGGTGATGGTCCTGCTGAATTGTCAGCAATTCTTAGATTGTTAAAGTGGTAACCTTTGAATGTAACCTAACTTCCTGTATCTATCAGCAATATTTTTATAATTTTGAGACAACTAACCGCGAATACTTAACTCATTGAGCAGAGGGTATGCTATAACTTCTGACCATGCAAGCAAAATATATTTATTCTTCCATCCGCAAAACTTCCGCGACCAGACAAAAAAGCCTTGGCGGATACAGCGTTGAGTACCCCTCGTGTATCGGAACGCACCCCAAGGTAAATTGTTACGTAATGGCAAACGCTGCTTCACAGGGATGTGTGTGGTGTCTCCGGAAAGGGGACCTCCTAACAATGCCGATGAGGCTGAGTGGAATGACTGCACCATTGTATGCTCGTACAAACCCTCTGTGGATGGGAAGGAGCTGAGATGGCACAGGCGTGTGGCTTCTGACCTGGTGGGAAGGAAAGTCCACAGACACCCCAGCTTCACAATGCCATGAAAATGAATTTGCTACATGTCATTGGGCCGAAGGGCTAAAGCCCAAGCGCCGTTGGAACGAAAACTACAACAACAACAACAAATTGAGACAAAACTGGCCCTATGGAGTTGTCAGGGTGGTGCACACTTTTGTGATGGCGCCCACTTTCATATAAGCAAATAATCATTTACTGTGAAATTTTATGTTTCATCTCTCTTGTTCTTTTATAATTTTAATGTTTTCATTATTTTTTAATGCATTTTGACGCCTCTCCCATGTCGTCGCCCGGTGCGGGCGCACCACGCGCACCTCAAGAATGAAGATCTGTTACAATCTACGCGGAGTCGAGGCTGCAAATGATTCAGTCAGACTCTTGGGGCCGCCCCTATAATCAGCTATTGCTTAAGAAACACCTTTTTCTTAGTCTAGTGCCCGGACTGCCACTAGCTGTTGCAAAATCTGATCAGATCAGTTACCATCTCCGCATTGAAGGGCAGCTGCAATGGATCTCCAACGTTTTCTGTCTCTTGTCCTGACGGTAAACTCTGATAGACTCTTACCTGTCTCTTGTCCTGACGGTAAACTCTGATAGACTCTTACCTGTCTCTTGTCCTGATGGTAAACTCTGATAGACTCTTACCTGTCTCTTGTCCTGACGGTCAACTCTCATAGACTCTTACCTGTCTCTTGTCCTGACGGTAAACTCTGATAGACTCTTACCTGTCTCTTGTCCTGACGATAAACTCTGATAGACTATTACCTGTCTATTGTCCTGACGGTAAACTCTGATAGACTTTTACTTGTCTCTTGTCCTGACGGTAAACTCTGATAGACTCTTACCTGTCTCTTGTCCTGACGGTAAACTCTGATAGACTCTTACCTGTCTCTTGTCCTGACGGTAAACTCTGATAGACTCTTACCTGTCTCTTGTCTTGATGGTAAACTCTGATAGAATCTTACCTGTCTCTTGTCCTGACAATAAACTCTGATAGACTCTTATCTGTCTCTTGTCCTGATGGTAAACTCTGATAGACTCTTACCTGTCCATCTCTTGATGTCATTTTTCCACTTAAAAAAGTTTCCTTACGCATGCTACTGTCACCGTGGGGTTTGCCCAATCATTGTTTATGCTTCTGGCAAGGTTATATGAACGCTTAAAGTATGTCACCGTAGGGTTTTCCCAAGCATTGTTTATGCTTCTGGCAAGGTTATATGAGTGCTTAAAGTATGTCACCGTAGGGTTTGCCCAGGCATTATAAATACATTGCCAGGGTTAGGTGAACGTTTAAAACAGTTCACGAGGAAGAAAATAGAGTGAGGATTAAAAATAAGACGAGTGTTCAGTAACTCGGTTCGCGTTAATAAATCGTGAGTATTTTTTTCTAGTGAGTTGTAAGTCAAAGGCGCAACCAATGAGTTTAGCGAAAAACAAGTTAGGACAGCGAATCAGAGGTACGGGTTGAATCGTACGAGAGAACAGTGACCAGAGGTCATTGGGGCAGTCCGGTTTGAGAAACTGAAGAGGCAAGTTGTGTTTTGCCGTGCTCTCAAGCTTTGATTTTGTGGGTATAAAGAAGTTTTCTGAAGTCATATAGAAATAGCATAGGTTGTAGTAATATTCGGAAGATCAAATGATGCTGTGGTTAAGAATTAGCATAAGACTAGAGATATTCAGAGGACGTGCTAGTTCTAGACAGTAACAAGAGAAGATGAATAAGAAATTTAGCATAATCAGTGTGAATAGATAGTGTATTTCGTGAGAAATTCTGTGTATTGACAGTAAGTATAATTTACATTTATTATGAACATGAACCACAGGTATTTATTGAAGTTGTTGCAGAAGTCACAAGATGAGAAGCTATACAGGTGGATAACTTGGTTGATTAAGTAAATAAGCTGATGGTCAAGCTTGCTACGACTATGGAAGTATAAAGGAATAAAGACTTATTTCAACGAGGAGAGTCATATTTTTCATGGTGGGCTCATGACAAATGAACTGTTACTTGTCGTTAGCAATAATTACGACAAGTAAGGGACTATAGTAAACATTACGACTATAAAATTGCTCACGTGCTTTCAAATGTAAGTATATATTTATACCTCTGCTTATATATCTAAGGTTTGGCACCTGTATATGAATTATGTTAAGGTTACAGGTACAGTAATGGAGATAGACCTGACAAGATTAGTCAGAGGGAATGAAATCTGTTGCGTGCATATTTTGACGCACATATTACAAAAATCGATATGGTTATTTAATATGGGAAAAATATAGACATTCATTCATTTGTGTATGAAAATGCTGTCTATGGGGAAAGCGAGATAATCCATGTTTGATTCACACTTTTGATTATAGGAGTAATCGTTCTGGATATTGATCCGGCGCAAGGATATTGCGCTTACGTTTGTACTTATTTTTTAGGGCCAGAAAATATATTAATTTGCTTATTGTGTTTATGGCCTGAATTCATATGTATTACATATTATTAGTACAAGTAGAATCAGTCCTATATTGTATATTTTGGATGGGTAGGAGGGACTAGATTCTTGTTATTCCGGTATAGCGGAAGTATGAGTTGTCTTGACAAGTCGTGATGAGTGCCGATGTACCATGATAATGGCGGGTACGCATTTTTCAAAGGGCTGGTAGATTCTTAAGGAAATATGATTCAGGAAGTGGTTTTCTTCTAAAGGAGATGGTATCTCTACTATAGTTTATGTTAGAGACTCTCCTAAGGTACGGTACAATGTATAATTCGGACTCCATGTATTGCCAGACCCTATTTTGATGATCTCATGTCGATTCGACCTAGATGGAACATTGTGCTTCGTATCGCTAGGGTCGTGTTTTGTATCGACGAAGATGACAGACTTTCATGCAGCGGTTATGGCTACGTGAATTAACCTGATCACCGTAGAGCTGTATGGAAACATTTATGAAATCATTTATATACCCATTATAAATTAACTCTGGCTTATATTCTCCTTCCTATGAATGAGTGAACGACAACTCAGGGAGGCAGCCATGTTAGATTTCGGTCATCATATGTTTTGATCACTGCCAAGAGAACAGATTATTTATCCTATTATCGGACAGTGACAGGGAGATCTCAATCTTGCTAGAAACCCCCTTTCGTGGTTTCATAATATATACTACAAACTATGGACGTCAAGTAACTTTAGTTATTTACCGATCTGCCTTCACTGACGCGTTTAGTCAGATAGGGGGATGCGGCCATAATGTATCATGACATTGAACTTTTGATGTACTGCCCATTATTTCTGAATGTGTCATGACTTCAGATCTGCTATGTATACCTACAAATTGATATGTCAACATACCATGATGTACTCGTATGTCCCAGTGTGTACGTCTGAATAAATTGAGTAAACAAAGATTCCAGCAGTCTGCATTGGTGCCTTGTAGACACAAGTGTATGAGTGGTTATATTGGTCAGCACACGAACAGTACACCATTCGCGGTAATCACACTCTACACTTCTACTTCATACATACACCATCCTGCGTCGGTTGAAGTGACCAAGTTTAGGGCCTGCTTCCCCTGGAGCCTTTGCCTTCCCTAACTCAGGACTAGGGTGAGTTACCCATTTACAGCTGGGTAGACTGGAGCATGCCTGATCTCAACAACACACCACTCTTCCTTACAGAGCATACAGACTGACACTTTACAGAGTGGAAAGAAGAAAAGAAACTTTACAGTGGCGAGCCAGATTCCTGGGTCCAGCTTACGCAGTTTTGTGTTGAGAATCACAGTTTACAGCTGAAGGAACATTTGTTTGACCACATCAACACCAGTAGGACAGCTATACAGTCGATGTCAGCTTGACCTGTATTACCGATAGGATGCTGTATCTAGGTCAGCGCTTGTTGACAGTTTTTCGCTGTACAGACAGTATTACACAGGACAGTGGTATCAAGTGTAGAAAATATCTGGAGCAGTATTGTTGACATTTCTCAACGTACAGAAGAATCACAGTGTTATTGAACATAAAGTGCATAGTTCATCGTTGGATCTTCATATGCTCTACAGAGAAAAATTGACAGTGTAATAGTTTAAAATTAAATCTATTACTGAATAAAGTGGCAAGTTATTATTATTAAAATAAACTGTGCCTGCTTTACAACACTATACCTGCAACACATTCCATTCATGACATAAATTATATTGTATGCTATATGCTATTTATGCTTACATGTTATTTGTTATGTATTAAATTAGTTTATGTTCTGTGTGACTAGTACAAGGTATGCCGAGTGACATTGGTCTGGTACTAGTATTCTATAGGTACACATTTTCTTAATTGGAAATTTGTTAGCAACAATTTGCTGCTATTTTTGTTAGTTGTGATGAGGTGTTCTTTTCTTCGTTGTTTTTGTTAATAATTTTGTGTTCCTTAGTTTTGTTTGATTTGTTTGTATAATTGTAGGTCTCATCTTTCCTTTCATTTCAGTTTTTTACACCCTTATGTTTATACACGGTGGCGTTATTTGTCGTGTTATCTTATTGCAGTTATCATCACGGTTTCTGTGATCATTTTTTTTCATTTCTCCTATTTAATTTAATTTGATCTCTGCAAATGTGTTCATATTGTCTTTTCTTGTTTGTCCTTTGTAATGTCTTTAGTTGACATATGACGTATAGTGGTATACACTGATAGTATAGTACAGATCAGTACTTTATGATTGTTATTGTTATAAAACAAAATGTACAAGACCTTTGTAAGGCTTGTCCCCCAAAGTGATTGGTAAAGGGAAATATTTTTTCCACAGGTACTCAAGTGATCTTTGATTACATTGAGGTATACAAGACCTTTGTAAGGCTTGTCCCCACAGTATTTGAGATACAGTTATTGTTGTCCACAGGTACTCAAGTTATCATTGGTTATTATAAACCATACAAGTTTGGACTAAGACTAAGTCTATGGTATAGACTTGTCTCCCATTAAAGTGAAATAGGGTAATTTATTTACTTTTTCAGGTTTCTGATTTAAGAAGACAATATGTCTACATTAGATTATTTCATTGCACAAGGAAAATCTCTTGATAAGACTGGAAAAGACTTAGAACAATGGGCTGTTGCTCAATATGACAAAGCTGCGGCTGAGGAGAGAAAACTTCAAATAGAAGAAAAAAAAGCTGTGGCTGAAGAAAAAAGATTAGAAAGAGAAGCTGCTGCTGAAGAAAAAAAAGCTCTGGCTGAAGAAAAAAGATTAGAAAAAGAAGCTGATACTGCTGCTGAACTTAAGAAATTGCAGATGCAAGTGGAGGAAAGGAGATTTGATGCAGAACAGAAGAAATTAGAAGCTGATGCAGAACAGAAAAAATTAGAAGCTGCTGCAGAACAGAAAAAATTAGAAGCTGCTGCAGAACAGAAAAAATTAGAAGTTGCTGCTGCTGCAGAACAGAAAAAATTAGAAGCTGCTGCAGAACAGAGAAGATTAGATAGAGAAGCTGAAGAGAGAAAAGCAATAAGAGAACATGAGTTTGAATTAGAGAAATTAAAATTGACATGTATGAGTAATGTTAATCAGGCATCTGGTGGTAATGGTAAACCCTTTGTGTACAAGGTCAAAGTACCAGCGTTTAACCCTACCAGTGATGACATAACATTTAGGCTTTCTAGATTTGAACGGGCTTGTCGATCTCATAATGTTGACAAATCACAGTATGTGAATCAGTTGTCTGAAAATCTAAAAGGGGAGTCTCTGAGTAAGTTATATTTTGTTGAAGAGGCCGACAAAGATAATTATGATGCTGTTAGGGCAGCTTTGATAAAGAGATATCAGCTGTCTGAAGAAGGTTATCGTCTTTTGTTTAAAACAATGAGACCTGCGGTAGGTGTAGAATTCTCAGATTTCATCTCAAAAGCACGAATTACACTTTCACGATGGATTGAATTATCCAAAACAGAGAAAACATTTGATGGTCTTACGGATTTATTGCTAAGAGACAAGGTCATGTCTTCTGTAAATAAATCATTCCTAGAGTTCTTACATGAGCGTAAACCTGGTACAATAAAGCAAATGGAAGAATATTGTGACCGGTATGCCACGGCACACCCTGACATGATTCTTAGTAACTCTAACATTAAAGAGAGTATGCCAGTTGCTTCGGCAACAGAATATAATCAGAATTACTCACACAAATTCCAAGGAGCTAAAAATAAATTTGATAAAAAGGTTAATTGGAATAAGTATCAAAACCAAGATAACCACTCAAATCAGGGTTCTTCTTTGAAGAACTGGAATCGGGCTGATAGTCCTCGACACGCGAGGGGTACCCATAATGTTAGATATTCTCGGAAAGGGAGTAGCTATAGGAACTACCCAAGTGCTTCATGGAGACAAAAGAAACAATATTACAGGGATACTCAATATAATGAGCATGATGATTATGATCATGAATGTTATGATTCAAACCCAAATAGGGGTTATAACAGAGGCAATAATAATTATAGAGACAATTATAACCGAGGTAGATCACAACACAAAAGACATGGTAAATCTTATTACCAGGCTAACTCTGCACAACAGGAGTTCCACGACACCGATAATCAGAATAATGATAAAAAAGACTCCAACAGTGTAGCAAATTCCGCTTTCGATTTTGCTAGAGCATCTGAGTGTTCGCAATGCAAAACATTATTCGATCCAACCACAGTTTCTACTTTAAGCTGCGGTCACCCGCTTCCCGCTCTCCATGCGTCAATTGCGCATAATGGAATGGGTGCTCTTGTCTTTAATAGGGGCCTAATAGATGGTACTCCGGTATCAATTCTTTTTGATTCGGGGTGCACTACCATTGGAGTGAGGCAATCACTCGTAAATCCTTCTCGAGCTACAGGCAATATAGTCAAATGTGTAACATTTGGTGGCACATTGGAGAAGTACTCCACTGCCATTATCAATATTGCTACGCCTTTCTTTACAGGAGAGGTGCAAGCATGTCTCTTGCCGAATCCGATCGCTGATCTTATCATCGGTCGCATTCACGGGGTGAAAGAATGCACTCCACAGCAAATTTCTAATTGGGAAAATGTTAATATGCAATCGGCTAATGCAGTAATCACTAGGGCTCAAGCTCTTAATATGCCACAATCTTCACATTCTGAAGATAATGATGCGCAGATCCAAGATGATCCCTTGGAGATTTCCCACGATTCCTTTATCAAACAGCAGGAAGATGATCCTACTCTAAAGAAATTCTTTACTCTGGCAACAAAAGGTGATCCGAATAAGGATACAAATCGTAAATCTTGGATTACGATGAAGAATGGCGTACTTGTACGTATGGTACAAGACTCCGCTAAGTCCATTCATTCTCAAATCCTTGTGCCTAAAAATATGAGAGTTAAAATCTTACAGCACGCTCATGATTCGCAGTGTGCTGGACATATGGGTTTTTCCCGTACTAAAGCTAGAGTTCTTCAATCTTTCTTTTGGCCTGCTGTGAATAAGGACATACGAATCTATTGTCGATCTTGTAAAGTATGTCAAGAGATTAAATCCAGAGGTCCACGCCATGATGCACCTATTCAGGCTGCAGACATTCCCATTCGGCCATTTCAAAAAATGGCGATAGACATCATTGGTCCATTTAAGATAAAGTCTGCTAGAGGACACCAATTTATTTTGACGTTTGTTGATATGTGCACACGTTGGCCGGAGGCTGTTCCTCTAAAGAGCATAACTACTGCTGATGTCGCAGATGCTCTTTGGTTAATATTTTCTCGTCTGGGGTTTCCAGCAGAAATATTATCCGACCATGGTACCCAACTCATATCGGATACCATGTCTCAAGTAATGTCGACTCTGAAGATAGAGAGATCGCTGAGTAGTATTTATCATCCTATGTCCAATGGGATGGTGGAACGTTTGAATAGAACTCTGAAAAACCTACTAGGTAAGATAACGGAAGATCATCCTCAGGATTGGGATAGGGTTTTACCCGCGGCTCTCTTTGCATATAGAGAGGTCGCCAACGAACATACAGGATTTTCTCCCTTTGAACTTGTCTTTGGCGCGAAACCGCGAGGTCCTATGTCCTTACTTCATGATCTTATAACTGCTGATAATATTGTCGATGACACAAAATCCTCTTATGAATATGTCATCGCACTTAGACACAAGATTATTGAAGCATGCAAATTGGCAACTGCTTCTTCTGAATTTGCGAAACAGAAGGCAAGGGAATTTGCCAATAAAAAGAGATGTTTGCGACAACTTTGTCCAGGTGACAAAGCATTCGTCTTGCTACCTTGTAGGGAAAATAGACTTCTCATTTCTTGGAAAGGTCCGTACGATATAATATCAAAAGTTTCCGATGTTGACTATATCGTCGATATTGACGGGAAGCGTAAAACCTTCCACATCAACATGCTCACGGAATTCCATGAACGTCCTGATTATTTACAACCTGTTTTCCAGGCAACGGACGATTTTCCAGTCCAACATGGACAGTACTCATCTCTGTCAGTAATACAGGATGAGGAAACGAGTTTCTCGGATGTAAATTTACCTTTTCCAATGATTCCTCTTCACTCTAATGAATCATGGAAAGATGTTGCAATTTCTCCAGAATTATCTCCAGGAGAGCAGAAACAAGTTTCTACTATGTTAGAACAATTTCAGGATGTCCTTACTGACATTCCTGGTCAAAACTGATGTCATTCAACATGACATTATTCTTACTGACCATAGTCCTATAAGAGTCAGACCGTATCCTATCCGATACATTTTCAAGCACAGGTAGAGAAAGAGTTAGATGAGATGATAGAGTTAAAAATTATTGAACCATCCACATCAGCATATTCTTCGCCGATGGTTATAGTACGAAAAAAAAGACAATAACATACGTCTTTGCGTGGATTATCGCAAATTGAATCAAGTGACTAAATTCGATGCTGAACCTATGCCTTTACTAGAAGAGCTACTTACGAGACTATCGAATTCTCACTTCTTTACTAAACTCGATTTGTCTAAGGGATATTGGCAAGTTCCACTATCCGAACACGCCAAACCGTTTACTGCTTTTTCGACGCCTAGGGGTCTATTCCAATGGAATTTCATGCCTTTCGGTCTTATGAAAGCCCCTGCAACATTTGTACGCATGATGCGTCGAATCCTATCTCATCGCTCAGATGTCATTGCGTATCTTGATGACATCTGTCTTTTCAGTGATACTTGGAATGATCACTATAATGGTATAAATGAACTATTGTCTATCTTACGCGAGCATAACCTGACAGCAAAACCATCGAAAGCATGTATTGGTTTTAGCGAAATATCTTTCTTAGGACACCGTGTTGGTCATGGGTTCCTAAAAACAGAAGACCATAATACAAGTAAGATACTTAACATTTCTATTCCTAAGACTAAAAAGCAAGTACGAAGTCTCTTAGGTCTAATACAATTTTATGGACGATTCATCCCGAATCTGTCCTCCATTATGTCACCTCTTTCTTCCTTGCTAAAGAAAGGGTCTCCTAATGTAGTCCATTGGACTCAAGAATGTCAATCCTCTTTGGATAAGGTTAAAACTATGTTTTCTACTTCACCTATCCTAGTATTGCCTTCTAAGGATAAGACATTTATTCTTCGTAGTGACGCTTCATCCACCGGGATTGGAGCTGCACTAATGCAAGAGTACTCTGGAACTCTGCATCCTGTGATGTATATTTCTCGGAAATTAAATGCCGCAGAGAAGAATTACTCGGTCCTAGACCGTGAATTATTGGCTATGGTTTGGTCAATCCTTAAACTGCAAAGATTTCTTCTGGGCGCGCATTTCATTGTGGAAACTGACCAGAAAGCTCTTACGGCTATTCAGAGTAAAAATCTGAAGAGCGCGAGATCAACGCGATACACGATTGCTCTACAGCCATTTCATTTTTCGGTGCGAGCTATCCGTGGGTCAGAAAATGTGATGGCAGATATTTTGTCTAGATGCCCACATGATTCATAACTGTTATACAACTTTGATACAGTTGTTTCTATGTTGAAATGTGTACACATATGTAATATATCATATATTGATTGTAACACTACTTAGCGGTTCATTGATATTTATTCACCGCTGATCTTTCAATGTTTTTCGTCTTTGATGATCATGATGTTAAGATATCTTAGATGAAATTTATGTATAAACTAATGTGGAAATTGTGTCATTGCTAATATTGTAGTATGCATTGGTGACACCTCTCTGGAAATATTTATACTTAGAGAAGTACTTTCTCTAAGGTCATAAAACTTATGCTTATCATCTGCGCATTGTATTGGTGCGTTGTGAGCCTATTGTATGTTGCTCCTAGATGTATTTCAAAAAAAAAAAAAGTACCATTTTTTTTCCCGAGGGGTGTGGTAATCTGTTGCGTGCATATTTTGACGCACATATTACAAAAATCGATATGGTTATTTAATATGGGGAAAATATAGACATTCATTCATTTGTGTATGAAAATGCTGTCTATGGGGAAAGCGAGAGAATCCATGTTTGATTCACACTTTTGATTATAGGAGTAATCGTTCTGGATATTGATCCGGAGCAAGGATATTGCGCTTACGTTTGTACTTATTTTTTAGGGCCAGAAAATATATTAATTTGCTTATTGTGTTTATGGCCTGAATTCATATGTATTACATATTATTAGTACAAGTAGAATCAGTCCTATATTGTATATTTTGGATGGGTAGGAGGGACTAGATTCTTGTTATTCCGGTCTAGCGGAAGTATGAGTTGTCTTGACAAGTCGTGATGAGTTCCGATGTACCGTGATAATGGCGGGTACGCATTTTTCAAAGGGCTGGTAGATTCTTAAGGAAATATGATTCAGGAAGTGGTTTTCTTCTAAAGGAGATGGTATCTCTACTATAGTTTATGTTAGAGACTCTCCTAAGGTACGGTACAATGTATAATTCGGACGCCATGTATTGCCAGACCCTATTTTGATGATCTCATGTCGATTCGACCTAGATGGAACATTGTGCTTCGTATCGCTAGGGTCGTGTTTTGTATCGACGAAGATGACAGACTTTCCTGCAGCGGTTATGGCTACGTGAATTAACCTGATCACCGTAGAGCTGTATGGAAACATTTATGAAATCATTTATATACCCATTATAAATTAACTCTGGCTTATATTCTCCTTCCTATGAATGAGTGAACGACAACTCAGGGAGGCAGCCATATTAGATTTCGGTCATCATATGTTTTGATCACTGCCAAGAGAACAGATTATTTATCCTATTATCGGACAGTGACAGGGAGATCTCAATCTTGCTAGAAACCCCCTTTCGTGGTTTCATAACATATACTACAAACTATGGACGTCAAGTAACTTTAGTTATTTACCGATCTGCCTTCACTGACGCGTTTAGTCAGATAGGGGGATGCGGCCATAATGTATCATGACATTGAACTTTTGATGTACTGCCCATTATTTCTGAATGTGTCATGACTTCAGATCTGCTATGTATACCTACAAATTGATATGTCAACATACCATGATGTACTCGTATGTCCCAGTGTGTACGTCTGAATAAATTGAGTAAACAAAGATTCCAGCAGTCTGCATTGGTGCCTTGTAGACACAAGTGTATGAGTGGTTATATTGGTCAGCACACGAACAGTACACCATTCGCGGTAATCACACTCTACACTTCTACTTCATACATACACCATCCTGCGTCGGTTGAAGTGACCAAGTTTAGGGCCTGCTTCCCCTGGAGCCTTTGCCTTCCCTAACTCAGGACTAGGGTGAGTTACCCATTTACAGCTGGGTAGACTGGAGCATGCCTGATCTCAACAACACACCACTCTTCCTTACAGAGCATACAGACTGACACTTTACAGAGTGGAAAGAAGAAAAGAAACTTTACAAAGTCATAATTATGTTGAGTTGGAGACACTGAGGAAAAAAAAGAAGGAAAATAGAAGAAATTAAGTATGCTCACCGTATCAGTATCAGAGGAAGATACGTCGAGATTGATAATAAAGAATGAAAGCACTAACACCTTAAATTGGAAGTGTTGATATGAGTTATTGAGGTGCTTAGACGAATCAGGGGAAGGTTTGAAGCACGGTAGAAATAAGCCAGTTAGATCTGATGTGAAGTGGTGAAAGAGGAGAATATGTATATACTCGTACATGAGTCAGAAGTTGCGCCTAAGGCAATTATGAAATAACTGTAAAAAAGTTCTATGCTGAATACCTTGCCTTGTTGAGGGAATTAATCATGTCTAAATAAACAGTTTTGTTGGATACCACTCAAGTTTGGCTCAATCTGTGAGAGTTGTTGTATGTGGGCTAAGTCCAGGTTAGAAACAAAATCCACTATACGAGATCAGTCACTATAACAACAAAGAAGGAATAGAACGGGTCGAGGGTGTAGAGAAGGACCATATCTCATCCAGGAATCATCATCTCTGGCGGTGATGGCCAGTACACCAGTTCCCCCATAAATAACTTGGAAGATAAATAAAAGAGATTTGTAACTTGATAGTAATATAACTATGCCTGCCATCTGCCACCTAGTGATTACACCAAAGTAAAACCAGCCCCTACCGCTGTGACACGTTACTAATTGATGCCGTAACCAGGCCTTTTACACTACCTTACCTTCAATTTTTTTTTTACTATTATAGTTTTGAACAAAGCGTTATCCACATATTCTAAATATTGTGCAAGGATTAAACAGCCTATATATAAAATCCCAGCTTTTTCTGTCAGTGCGTAACGCTAAGGGATGCAACTTTGGTTGAAAGTTAGACATTAATTCTATTGTTTCCCTTATATGTAAAAAAAAAAGGTAAAGGAACCCGTTACACGCCCATTGAGGCATATTGGGAATATGGTGTTAGGCCCATATTATCTTGACCGTCGGCACACTAGGGGTGATGTGGTCGGCATCACGCCGGCCGCCTTAACCTTCCCAGAGTTGCTCTGGTACCCATTTGGGGCTGGGTCGACCCAGGAGCCGTTTGTGGCCTAAAAAATTCCCGCCTCATCTGGGGATCGAACCATAGACCACTGCGCTAGGAAGCCAGTGCACTAACCACTATGCTACCGCGGCTCCCCTCCCTTATATGTACTCTCCCGAAAATAGTAACACTTGCCAAAGAACAATGCGCAAATGACGGTGTGCACAAAGATATATTTATAGAATGTGTGATCCCGTATACACACATTGGGATCCTCGCTGCTGCTACGTAGTTCGTGTACTGAGGTGATGCACAGTGGTTTTTTTAATACTTTTGAATAAGTAAAATTGCCGTTAGGTATTGGTGCTTTTGAATTTAATTCCCGTTTTATGACGGGCTTTTACACTAGTAATATGAACGAACCCTATTGTGACGCTGAAGAAACGAATCAAACAAATATCAGTTGCGTAAAATGTGAGAAAACAGTGGCCTTCGATAAAATAAACATTCACAAAACGTGTTCACAACATCACAAGGCAGTCCTTGCCCTGTAATCCCCCGGGTAGGAGAAGGAGAGGGGCATATGGAGAATGGAAAGAAATAGACCACGAGGAGGAATAAAAAAGACGTGGAATCATCTTGAACGAATAAACATGGTAAGAATTATTTGCGCGTATTTTCTGAAGTCCAGTACTCCACGAGGATTTGAAACGAAATGAGTTAATGAAGTACTGTATCATTAATCATCTTGTAGCTGTATTTTTTAAAATTAAAGTTGAACTCTGGTTTGGTTTGATTTGGTTTGATTTTGTTTGATATGGTTTGATTTGGTTTTAAAGACCATCTTCATTGCACAAGGCCAACTCCATCAGCGCTCCAATCTCCTCCCTTAGATGACACGAGGAGCATCTCAGCACAGTGCAAGAACTCCCGTAGCACCTTCGAGGATCCCAGTGTGTGTTTACAGGAATAGCATATTCTATAAATATTTTTGTGATTGGTAGATTTCCTAATTTTTAAATTTTGCCTTGGCAGCGGCCGTATGGACCACTCTTTACGATTTCCAACTGCTGAGGGATTTTTGACGAGCGCAACTTGCATACGGGACCTACTGTTTTTTCGCCCTTATCCGAGAAAGCTAGGAAATCCGATATCACTACTCGGATTAGGGGGAGTGTGACTTCATTAGGACCCACTAGTTCTGAGAAAAATTTTTTTCATAAATTATATTTTCCCTCTAATGGAATAAAACCCACTACTTTTTTAATTAGAGGCGGACGTCATAACTATCAGCCACTTCGACCACCAGTTTCATTCTGCAACAGGGAAACACGAAGATAGACAACAAATAATGAAACACGAAGATAGACAACACAGAATTGCCTTGTAAACACGAATGTCGCGAGAGGTTCAGATGTTATTGAAAATAAGAAGATATCCTGGACATACAGGTGTATCAGATGATACTATTATAGTGCCAGATAAGAGTCTGGTCTTATCAGTAATACCCCCTTCTCTGAAAAAAGTAAGGGTGTATAGACAACAAAGGTAGGGTCAAGCTGTGTAAGTTCCCAGAGAAGATGGTGATGTAGTACTCTATCCTATCTGTCCCTATCTGCTACCTCTCCTGATCCACCTCTGTGATTATGGTAGTTAATAGTGTTTCTGACTCTTCTAGGGGAAATTATTTAATTAAAATTTACCAACATTGAATAAAAACTTAACTTAAAGAATTTAAGTAAGTCTGCTGGTAAATATTTACAATTTATTTATACATTTACTCTTTTCTGTTTGAAAAGGTTTAAAATCAAATATTTTACAAAAGTAAATAAATAAGAACAGTTCAACAAACGTCTTTCCCTTGTGTTAAGATGTCAATCATTTTGTAGACAGTCTAGCTTGCTTGAACTTTCACTGAAGAATTATTAGTGTTATTATTACAATCTAATTGAAGCTCTATACTGTTCTGTTCATCACGAACTAGATGCTTTTATTTTGGTGATCAGGAATAAGCTACACAGTTGCCTTGTGAGCAACTAAACTGAGTCCCTGCAGATGGCTCCATCTGATGCTGGAGAGAATCTTCAGATGGACACCTTCCAACTGTTACACACGATATGGCTGGCCCTCTACCATAGACTGGCACTGCATTCGATGTAACTTCAGTATGAGAAGCCGCTTCTTATTTGTTGTAGGCTTTAGGTTAAATGATTAAACGTGAAACGAAGTCAAACGCAATCCCTGTATTTGCCTATCCATATCCCTCTATGACACAGATGGGGACGATAGACAGTTTCTGACTAGCAAGCTAGCAGATGCACAAGGTATAGTATAGTAGCAACAATCATTTTAGTTCAACGTGATCATAATTTTCTTCCACATTTTTAATTATCATTCGTTTCCCATGATTCGCCTCCCTACAATAATGTGGTTGTGAATAAAACCACTAAGTAATATGTCGAACTATACCGTAATGCAATCCCTTTCATTCTTCCTTATGTTCCTGGTAGGTGTCTCATTCCATTTAAGAAATACTTCTTTAAATTCCGTTCCAAACTCACAGACACACTTTCAGGCACACACAGACGAGCCTTTAATGGTTGATTAAGGTCTGCTAACAGGTACAGAAGGCAAACACTTGCATTAACATATGCTCTTCTTTTCCCCGCTCTCTGTATATTCAAATAATAGTGACTGACCCGATTTTGTTAGGCACGTCTATTTATAGTGTGACCTCGGCCGTACGAGATGGGAACCCCGAGGAATGTAATCACGATCAGAAAATGTGGGTACATTTTTGCCTATCGTTCAATTCAGGAAAACTACTTTTTTAATTATCTCCGTTATTCCTGATGCGATTGTATTCATTCAAAGCCTAAATTATACCCGGAATTAGGCTTTATATATCTATGTAATAATCTTTTGGTTTCATAATTGCATTTTATGTTATGCATACTTTACAGAGCTAAATTGAGGACAACCTGAAGCTTCGAATGAATTCAACCTAAGATTTCTCCCGTCCTATATTATTATTAGTAAAAGTATTATTACTTACTGGTAGAGTAAGATCTCTAATATCGATTTGGTAACCTCTTTCAAGTGGTACGTCTTCCATAATGCTGTAGTAAAATTCCGAAGTTAATCAGGTTACACAGATTGGGCCTTGCCATCTTTGTTATCCCAGCGGTAGTAAACACAAGACTGAGAAAGCGTTTTCATTGGTTAGTGTATCATATCGTTCTACAATGTATGGCGCGCGATATGGTCAGAATTCTTTAGAATTCGTGATGTGAGACAGACGTCATTTCACGACAACGAAGATAGACAACAAACAATGAAACTCGAAGATAGACAACAAGGAATGAAACACGAAGATAGACAACAAACAATGAAACACGAAGATAGACAACAGACAATGAAACACGAAGATAGACAACAGACAATGAAACACGAAGATAGACAACAAACAATGAAACACGAAGATAGACAACAGACAATGAAACACGAAGATAGACAACAGACAATGAAACACGAAGATAGACAACAAACAATGAAACACGAAGATAGACAACAAACAATGAAACACGAAGATAGACAACAAACAATGAAACACGAAGGTAGACAACAAACAATGAAACACGAAAATAGGCAACAGACAATGAAACACGAAGATAGACAACAGACAATGAAACACGAAGATAGACAACAGACAATGAAACACGAAGATAGACAACAAACAATGAAACACGAAGGTAGACAACAAACAATGAAACACGAAGATAGACAACAAAGTATGAAACTGCTAGGGGGAAAAAAAAGAAACAACGTACTGTAATTGTGACAGTAAGAAAGTCCTTGTTCTGGAATCCTCAGGGAATGAGAGATGGGAGATGGCCAAAGAAGCGTACTATCCAGTACTTTGTTTCGACCTATCAACCGGTGTTCTCTGAACACTGAAGAGGTATATTCCTTACCAGTTTTACAGCAGCCCCTTAATTTATTTACTTATACTATACTATATACTATCATTGCTGCTACCCTGTTTTCGTTTCGTGACTACTATATTTTGTTTGCTTCTCTTGTTTCATATGTTTATGTAGTACCTATATGTAATTCTTATAAATGCAGGTAATGATAACAGGGTTGAACTTGAAGAAGCACCAATACAAGATGTAGAATCATACACATATCTTGGCAGTAATATAGACAAAGTTGGAGGGACAGACAGTGATATCAAAATAAGAATACAAAAAGCAAGAGAAGCTTTCATTGCATTGGGAAATATATGGAGATCAAGAGAAATCGGATCCAGCACGAAAATAAGAATCTTCAACTCAAATGTGAAGTCAGTCCTATTGTATGGCTCGGAGACATGGAGAACAACAAAGACAACAACCAAAAAGCTACAGACTTTCATAAATGGGTGCTTGTGTAGAATAGAGGGATTAAAATGGTATGACAAGGTTACCAACGTGGAACTGATGACAAGAACTAGACAAGTGCCAGTGGAACAAGAGATGAGAAGAAGACGATGGCGATGGATAGGACACACACTGAGGAAACCTGTTGATAGCATTACAAGGCAGTCCTTGTTCTGGAACCCCCAGGGCAAGAGAGGCAGAGGAAGACCAAGAAGTACATGGAGTAGAGAGTTGGAAACAGAGGTGAAAATGATGAGGAGAACATGGAAAGAACTTGAGATGATGGCACGTGACAGGAGGACTTGGCATGTGTTTGTTGAAGGCCTATGCTCCCTTTGGGAGTGGAGGGTTATGAATGAATATGTAATTCTTGTTTTTGTCACCTGTATGTGGCTCACGAAGGGTAAAACCCGAAACGTCCTTGTTTCATTTGAACCGTTATTTGTAGAATTGATTCAATACCGTTTTATTGGTTTATATACTTATGAAGAGGTACGATCAGCGTTGGCGTAGCTGGAAGTCCCATCCTTTTTGGGGCTTAATGATGCTAGCAAGTTGGTAATGTTAGTCATTTTCAGGAATTTACAATCTATCAACGCTGATCGGGCTAGCAGTCCTTTTCATGGCAAGTTCTTTTCAGGGCTACTTCATGCTAGCTGATAGATGCTAGTAGTCCTTTTCAGGGCTTAGAGTTTATCAACACAGCGTTTCAGTTAACAGAATTCACTCATTTTAAAACAGCAAATTGCGCTCCAATATAACCAACGGACTTAAATATTGGTTGAAAGCGACGTGCCTTACCATTAGAAGGCAGAGCCCTCAACAAACAAAAAAGCGCTAAAAAGAGAAATACTGTAAGAAATGAAACGGATAAAAAACAAAATATAAAATAGACTTCAAAGATCACTGCGCGCATGGAAAACCGTTTGGGATTAGAACGGGAGTGCGACAGGGATGCCTTTTGTCTTCCTGTCTTTCCTTACGAAACATAGATTGAATTATAAAACATCGACATCACACAATAGAAATGGGATCCGGTGCAATCTGTCTAAGCAGCTTGATTTTCTGGATTTTGCAGATGACTTAGCTCTTCTGTCCCATAACCATAATCAGATGCAAGACAAAATGAAGATATTCTATAAGATGTCACATCAAGTGGGTCTAAAAATACACAGTGAAAAGACAAAGGTATTGAGAATAAATGTAAGGAATGATAACAAGGTCAATGTTGAGGAAACACAACAACACGATGTAGAGTCTTACACATATCTTGCCAGCTTTATAGACAACATTGGAAGGAAAGATAATATCAAAATAAGAATACATAAAGCAAGAGGATCTTTCATGTCATTGAGAAACACATGGAGATCAACAGAAAACAAGTCCAACACTAAAATAAGAATCTTCAACTCAAATGTCAAGTCAGTCCTATTGTATGGCTCTTAAATATCACGGAGAACAACAAAAACAACAACCAAAAAGCTACAGACTTTCATAAACGGGTGCTTGCGTAGAATAAAAGGATTGAAATGGTATGACAAATTCATCATTGTGGAACTGATGACAAGAACCAGGTAAGTGCCAGTGAAAGAAGAGATGAAAAGAAGACGCTGGCGATGGATATGACACCCATTGAGGAAACCTGTTGATAGCATTAATATGCAGTCCTTGTTCTGGAACCCAGGGAAAATAGAGATAGACAAAATACACATGGAGAAGAGAAATGGAGACAGAAGTGAAAATGATGAGGAAAACATGGACAGAATTTGAGATGATGGCACGTGACAGGAGGACTTAGATGTGTTTGTTGAAGGCGTATGTTCCTTGGGGAGCTAAATGATCTTGATTGAACTTGGCATGAATTTAATGAAATCCTATGCTCGTTAGGGAGCTACAGGGTAATAAATTAATTAATAGTGACAGCCTTCAGGGCCAACTCGTCAATTTTCATTGGTCAATTGATATCGATACATATTTAAAAAGTATTGGATACATGGAAGACAGAACGAGAATAGACGGGTTAAAAAAAATTAAAACCCGCGACTAAAGTTTAAAAAAACCCAGACCGGAAGTGGCAAAAGTGCATTAATTAGCACCACTCCGAAGCGACCTGACAAGCTAGTGCACCTGTCCGCTTTTCCTCTCAGCTTCCCGAAATGCATGTTCTCAACTCATTCAGTTTTCCAGTATAGCTTCGGATACTCGTAGGCGCTAACAAAAATAGAAGACAGTTCTGTTCGACAAATGGCGTTACGGAAAGAACACACAATATTGATCCTGTCTGACGCTGAGAGTATGTAACGATTCTGTAAACATGACAACAGTTTTTAGCTCTTAGGTTTTTTCTTTTAATTTTCTGTTGAGGTCAGAGATCGTCAAATGTTGTCCTCCCAGCGGATTCTGGGTCGTCCTGAAGGTCCGCATCCCTGGCTCTTAGCCTCCCATACCTGCCGTGGAATCCGATCTTCTCACATTCTGCAGACATGACCAAACCATCTTAGTTGGGACTTATTATTGTTATTATTATTTCTTTGTCAGCTTAAAAATATCCGGGAACTGCATGGGTCGGTAAAGAAAAATAGCTATAGCTATTTCCTCTTACATCAAGTATCTGACTCCTGAAGTTTCCTGAAGTATCAAGAATCAAGAATCAAGTATTTGACTCCTGGAGTTTCCTGAAGTATCAAGAATCAAGAATCAAGTATCAAGTATTTGACTCCTGAAGTTTCCTGAAGTATCAAGAATCAAGAATCAAGTATCAAGTATTTGACTTACGAGCTATGAACTTTTCTAACGAGACCTTTGATATCATCTTGAACGGGGAAAAACTACAGAAAGTTGAAAGTTTCAATTATTTAGGCAGTAAATGACTCAGGATGGTGACACAACAAGAGAAATCCATACTAGAATTGCTTTGGCAGCTAGCGCCTTCAATAGATTATCTAACATTTGGAAATTACGATCATTGAATATACATACCAAGTTTAATTCAAATGTTATCTCAGTGTTAACATACGGCTGTGAGAGTTGGAAAATAACAAAATCATTGGAGAACAAGCTGAATACATTCGAGAACAAATGTCTTAGAAAACTCATGAACATCAGTTGGAAAGAATTCAAGACTAATCGACAAATAAGAGAAGACTCTAGGCAGAAATATGTCTCCGACTATATAAGGAAAAGACGATGGTCATATATCGGTCACGTCCTACGAATGCAAAACAACAGAATACCACTACAGGCGCTCACTTGGGTTCCTGAGGGTAAGAGGAAAAAAGGAAGACCAAAAGAAACACTCAGAAGAACAATAATAAGAGAAGGAAGAACGTTGGGCCTAAATAATGTGCAAGAGCTAAGAGGAGTGGCGTCACAACGAACAACCTGGAGAGCACTGGTTTCTGCCTTATGCGCCGTGTTTGGTGCTTAAAGAATTTATTATTATTATTATGTTAGATTGTGCAGTAGTCATATTCTTTCTTTGTCTCTTCAGAGACCCCCGGGAACTCTAGGGGGACATAAGACTTTACTTTCTTTTTCGTTCCATTGTTTCCCCCTGAAGCCTTGTGTGAGCTAGAGATTGTGTTATTGGGCCTAGTGTGTCGCAATGACTACTGTGAGCCAATGTTGTAAGATTTCTGTGACCATGTCTGTTGGTTTCCCTGTACCCTAAACCCAGATCTTCAAGTGTTGTAGGCGCGTAGTGGTAATTTATCAGACTCCATTCTCACGAGATGACCAAACCACGTGATTTTCTGTGTCTCTATACATTTGTTGCAGGATATAAATCCTACAATTTTTGTGATCTTCATCATTCCTCAATCTATCTCTCCTGGTAACATTAATTGCTTTTCTTAAGCAGCTCATCTCACAGGGTGTGATTTTCCTCTCGTAAGATTTATTCAGGTACCATGTTTGACGTTAACAGCAAAGAGTTGGTAAGAATATACTCATTATTAGCTGTCGCATAGTTTTCATACTGATATTCTGATATTTGATTGGTGGTATCACTTGGTACGTTTCTGCACTGGCTTTTAGACATTATGTTTCAATGTCTCTGTCAAGTCTTTCATTTTCTTTAAAAATGCATTACTAGTATCTGAACTGTGGAAACTGTTAGTCTGATAAGATTGGTGTGCATGTAAAGTGGGCCTGGTAATCATGGTCTCTGTTTTTGATGTGGTGATCTTTATTTTGTATCTTCCACAGGTTGAATTAAGTGCATTTCTATGCTTTTCAAATTTGTTTTAATTACAAACAAATAACTCATTCAGTGGGCTGTATTCTTCATTTTCTGGAAGGGGGTGGAGGGGGATTCATCTTTTGGTTACTGTATCAGACTCAAAATTCATGCTTGACAAGGTCCAAAGTGGAGGGCTCCGGCATGAATGGAAAACCTCCATAGAAGCCTCGAATCTTCAGGAACTGGTGTGGATCTACTGTCTTGGTCATGCAGGGGTACGCGGCAATGAAAGAGCTGACAGACTAGCTTCAAGAGCACCCATAGAATGTGCAATGGATATGGATAAGGGAGAGAGAGAGAGAGATACTGAGGACAATCAATGATTGCCTTTTAGAGAATGACACCGCAATCGATGAATCATCAATGCTAAGATTGCTGGAGTTTGGCATTAGGCGTAAGACTGGCAGAGATGAACGTGTATCTGGCTTGTATACAACCAGTGCGCAACAGGAACAATTAGCATTCATTCCCTTTGACATTTGCTGAGGGAGATTAAGCACCTATGGGTTAGCCCGGAGTGCAGTGACGTTAATTCTTATCAATACTAACAATGAAAAATCACCGGACATTTTTTTTTCCCTAACGCTTTTTAGTTCAAAGTTTGTAAGTTTTCATTGTTAGCACAAAGCCGATCAAGTAAGTAACCCGCCAAAATGTGACGAGGGAATAAGTATGTGGTGCTTTGTCTGCTGCATGTCCTAGTGACGGCACTAATTCTTCTATGGTCATGTGACATAATTTTGAGTCGCTCTATTGTCCACTACGGCAGTACTCATTTTCAATTGTAGAGTGGACTGATTACGTGCTTTTCAGTGGTCGGCACCTTTTTCTTTCTCCGATATGTAGCAGATATTGTGTATTTTCAAACATTCTTACACTTGTCTCAGCAATAATTCGTCTTGTCTGTTTACCTGACCATCCCTGCTGAGAGAGTAGACAGGTGATGCAATATTAACCGACAACCATGTTGGTTAATCTCGGGTGTGGCCTCATATCAGACTACAGATTAACACTAAAATCGCCCAGCGCATTTGTTTAATCGCTGATAAGGCCAGGGTGCGTTCTTCACCAAGATGGTAATACACTGAAAGTTTGATAGCCACTATAGTGAGATAATATATTTATCATCGCACAGGAATGGCATAATCGTTTCCTGCACACATTGAGGAAAGTAAGATGTAATTGTAGGCATTTGCAGAGAATGCATTCGAATGTTTTATTGCCATATATGGGAGAGGTGACCTTTTGCATCACGCACATTATTTCAGGCGGAAAACACGCATGTTTGAAACGATTGGAGCCCTGCTTAGCATCGTAACAAACAAATTCGGGGGAAAACAGGCTGTATAACCTGACCTTTTTGTGGTTTCAAGACAATGTGACAACTCACTCGTGCCAAGAAGACCATCAGACTGCCAGAGTTAGAATTAGATTTCAAATATATCAGACTGGACTTCTTGAAGGACTTAGAGCCCAGGAAAACAATTTTAATAAGGAAAACCGGGATTTGAGGAAACTGAAAATACGAAGTCATAGTGGGAATTCGTTGTTAACATAACAACACCCCAAACGTGTAAAAAAGGCATCTGGTAGTGCTTTAACTTTATTCCTCTGAGCTAACAGTCTGTGAGTCAAGATTGGCGTAAGTTGTGCATTTTACATTCTATATATTTCATTACTAACATGTGAACTAATGTATATATTGCCATGTGAATATTAATATGTGAAAATTGCTAGTGGATGTCCAAATCATTTGAGACTGACAACCTCAGCGTATAGAATGATGATTTCTTGAACCACCACAGCAAGGGCTGGTGACTGCTTTATTGCCAGTTTCTTAAAGAGAGCAGAGAACTAAAAGCATAGGTGGTCCCAAATTCCATAGGGAGCAGGGAGGGAAAGATGAAAGATATGAAGTACATTCTAATTATAATATTTACAATTATACATCAGTGTAAATGTCTATGTAAACATATGTACTTTAAAATTAATGAAAGTTTCAAGCTTTTCAGCCGGAAATGTAAATGGAAAAATATTCAATCTATATTGTGAACATTTTTCTACCAGGGCAGATGTAACTGAAAACATAGTCAATCTACATTGTGAACAATTTTAAACCAGTCTAAATGTAAATGTAAACATATTTTATCTATACTTTCAACCTTTTCATTTGAATGTAAAGTAAATATTAAGCTATTCAATTTAAATGTAAAGAAAGTTTTCTCTCGAGGAATTAAGCTTAATTCTCATCGAGGGTAAGTTCTGAGGTAGATGGGATGGTGGAATAGGAAGATGGGGACACATAAGCATGTTTCGGGAAACTCATTACTCAGAGGGTATTCGTTTCTTTTCTTTTACCATACTACTGTAGTTGGTGGTACCAGTGACGGTACAAATCTCTGGAACAAAGCGGGGGTAGAAGTGGCCTAACGTCGAATTAGACACCATCATCAGATGGTCTTAGAGAAGCAGTTACTCCCTGATCTTACTTGGAACGTGCTGCGCCTTTAATATTGACCAGAGACGCGAGAACTCCAGTGACCTATCTGCAAAGAACCCAGAAACCCATCGGGAGCAGAAACTACCATTTGCAGATAAGTCAAACTTAAAAGCTGCCAATTGACTTCTTACATAAAACACAATACCATCATACGATGATGATTATTTTCTGTTAAAGATTACTTTTTTTTTTAAACTGTTAAAACTTAGTTGATTATTAAATTTTTTTTTTTGTAAATATACAAATTTAACGTCGGTTTAATCATTTTGAACGTACTGCATGTTTATCTCAGTCAATTTACTACAAACACTCTTAACAGAGCTATACCTGTATAATAGGAAGTCCACTGAGTAAATCAGGGTGGGGGCTTGAACGAGCTGAAATTATTAATAGCTTATCTCTTCATAAAAGGCGGCGGATCAGATATAAGTTAACAATTACTCTGCCCAACGCAGCATTATTCTTGACTTCTGAAACATCTCATGAAAACTACCTTGAGACAGAAGCACCTTTATCCTTCTATCTACAACTCTGCCAAGAGTAATCTTGTGCGAAGGTAGATACCTTTGAAGAGCCATATTATATACTCTTGAGTTTTGGACACTGTTGGACCAGCTAAGGGGAAACAATCCGTGACAGGTCATCTCATTCTTTTCTGTTCCATTGCAACTTCATTGAACATTTTTATTATTTACTTAGTTGCTCCTTTTCTGCTCTGGGATGCAGAGGTTTGCCAGAGAGAGCGCCATACTAGACTATTGGCTGTCTTCCTCTTTATCTGGTTCTAATCTAGTCCTCGATCCTTTATAAATTGTCTGATGTTGTCTTCCCAGTGAACCTTCTGAGTCAAACTTATAATGATTTGTGGTTGATGCACCATGAAAAATGGGTGTTTCATTTAGGTTTAACTGTATAATGGACCTATTTTCAGTGTTTCTCCGAAAAAAACGTTGGCAGAATTTGTTCAACGTTACAGGACGTTTGACTAAGACAATTAGTGCTTATAACTTGAGGAAAGCTGTCTAATTGTGTTTTGTGGACTGTGAATCAAAGCATTCGCCAAAGATCTCAGCACTGTTTAACTCCTTGGAGACAGTAGTGGACCTTCTCTGTCATAATCAGAGTTGTGGACTCGGCCAGAAAATTTCCTACTCCGACTATTTCAAATTTAGAAGTCCGACTTCGACTACAGTTTTTTAGTAGTCATGTGGCACATCATCATCATTCGGAGTCGGAGTCCGGACATTTTTTACCGACTCCTATTCCACTAAAAAACGACCGACTCCACGACTTTGACTCCACTTGTAATAACTGACTATGGGAATGCGTCCATGAGATGAGAGTCTTTAGCTACTTTTTTTCATTTTCAACGTATTCCATTTGGAGAAAGCATTACCTCAGACTTTAATAGAAACTCATACATTTCCATTTCCAAATTTTACAAAGTCAGTCGGCAAACACATTTAAATTTGGATCTGCATTAATGAGTATCTTTCAGTTACATTTTTTTTTTTAAATTCTGGTCGAGCATCCTAGTTCAGGACCAGCCCTGGTGTGAGACAAGATGATATTCTGTCACCTTTTCTTTTCATACTCTTCATGGACGATGTCGTCGAAGTATGTAAGGAGAAGACAAGAATGTATTCTATGGGGTACTGGAAGATGAGACAGGTCTGTATTTCAGAGATGGCATTTGCCCACTATGTTGCTTTGATTGATAAACCTGAGGCACTTTTTCTACTCAGCCTGCAAGTCTGGAAGAAAGAGCTGGAGATAGAGGGATTTTCATCTGCAGCTCTAAAACAAAAACCGTTGTAATATTGCGAGAGGAAAAAAAGCATCAGATTATGCTAGGAGAGCAGTTTCTGTAGCTGAACAACTTTAAATCCATTAAAGCTGTAATAGACAGGAAGGGTGGCATCAAAGAAGAATTGGCTACCCGAAGAGCAGCAGCTGGGAGACTTTGTCAGGCCACAAATCGAGGATTACTCAGCAAAAGACAACCTGGCAATATGACGAATATTGATGTACACCGCTCTACGTGTGTTGCAGCATTGACTTATGGATGCGAGTCACAAAACTCACAAAGCCAGCTTCAAACCTCAGAAACGAGATATCTGAGGAAGGTGGTTGAAGTAACAAGAAGAGACATGGTCCGCAATCAAACGATACTATATTGCGTCAAACCCCAGCCCATGCACACCCGAGTGGAACAGTCCCAATTACGATGATTTCGCCATGTCTGCATAATGGGAGAAGATCGGCTACCATGACAAATATGGGAAACCAAGACCCAGGGATCCAGACCTCCAGGACCACCCAGAGTTCGTTGAGAGGACAAGATTAGACAATCTCTGAAGGACCGAGAACTAGATTACAACCAGGCCAGGAGGAAAACAGCCGAATGATAGTATGGCGCTCTACACCTTACGGTGGAAGAGGAACGACTAAGCAAGAAAGTAAGTAATAAGTCGATAACGACATTATCTGCTACGGTTTTCTCAATGCACGTCTCGTGTTTCACTGGTACTTACCTGGTTGTTGTCATCAGTTTCACATTGGTGACCTTGTCATACCAATTCAATCCTTCACTTATACTCAAGCACCCATTTATGAAAGTCTGTAGTTTCCTCGTTGTTGTTTTTGTAATTCTCCATACAACCGGACTGACTTGACATTTGAAATGAAGATTCTTATTTTTGTGTTGAGCTTGATTTCTGTCCACTTTCATGTTTTTCCCAATGCAAGGAAAGCTCACTCTCTCTTTTGTATTCTTATTTTGATATCACTATCTGTCCCACTAACTCTGTCTATATTGCCGAGAAGATAAATGTATGATTCTACATCTTGTAGTTGTGTTTCTTCAACTACAATCTTGTTATCATTTCCTTATCATTATCGTTATCTTTTCCCTGTTGTGATCTCTCATCACGTATTTTCATTTTGTCTTGTTATATCTTATTTTCTTCTTCTTCTTCGTTCGTCCTGAAAAGGACGTTGGTTGCGTTGTGTCCGTTTACAGCGAAGCTGCGATATTTGCGCCTTTCGGCCAACACATCCGACTTCAGCACGGCATTATTGGAACCGGGTTAGCCTTCCCTCTTGTTATATAATAGGATTGACTTGACATTGGGAGCTGGATTCTAATTTTTGTGTTGCACTTGATGTCTCTTCATCTCAATATATTTTCCAATGCAATGAAAGCTGACTTTGCCCTATGCAGCATATATATGCAGGGCCGGATTAAGCTAGTGCGGGGCCTGTAGCATATGTTAAGAAAGGGGCCCTGCATTAAAAAAAAACACAATCAAACAACACAAACATATTTGAACACATACATTTTTAATTTGCATAGTAATTATCATTATCAATTAATTCGTTCTTGTAATCCTATAAACTTGCCACTCATGTTGCTGGCGTTGTCATAACTTTGACCACGGCAGTCTTTAATATCAATGTCATTTGCCTTTAAAAAATTAAGTAGACTTTTAGTAAGCTGTTCAGCATTATGACCTTCCATATCCAAAAATGTCACAAATCTTTCAACTGGTCCAGATGGCAAAACATAGCGCAGAGTCAAAGTCAGCTGGTCCATATTAGATATATCTGGAGTAGAATCCAATGAAACGGAATAATACTTGTATTTCTTCACTTCACAGAGAATGTGATCCAGTATGTTGGATCCAATCAGATTGATGAATTCCTCACACGTTGTTTTAGATAGATATGATTTATGTCCAAATCCTTTGTTTGCATGAGTACTTATATGCTCTGCCAGAAAAGGGTCAAACTTGGCCAGTAATTCTAACAACCCTAAGTAATTCCCGTTAAAAGGGTACCCAACAATTTCATCACTGCCACGAAATGAACTCGTTCTGCTAAAAACTTCACAACTTCAATTATTCGCTCTAGAAGTTTGTACCAATACTTTTCTTGAATGTCCATTTGTTTCACAAGATGGGAATCGACACGTTCACCTTTGTTTTTACGCATCAACAGTAAATTAAAGCTTGTCTATGTGAGGAGCTTTCTTCATGTCGACGCAATAGATTGCTTGCATTTTTCCAGTCATCAAACCCTTCCACAGTAAACTTTGATGAACATTCTCAACTACAGAATAGGCGCCCTTTACTTTCTGAATAGCATAACCATTTTCTTGCACGTTGCTTGTTTGTAAGTTTATGAATATGTGTAAAATAAGACTTCTGACAGTATCGAGTTTTCTTTTCAGTGTCATACAATCGCACGGATGAAGAGAAGGCACTTTCAACATGTTGACATTTTTCACTTCCCTTGGATATGCAATATTCACGCTCACAGTCATCTATATTGTTCGGCCAGTCACCAATATCATTAGAGTACTTCTTCGTTTCACTTATTCTTTCACATTCAGACTCAGTGTATACTGGGTTTTGCTGTATATTTTCAGCTGCACAGCCTGCACTAGTACTAGTTGTTCCTGTACTTCCAGCTTCAGCGGTTAGAGTACCACCACATGAACATCAAAATATTCTGTCAGCTTACGTGATTTTGATATCACAAGTTGATCTCTTCTTTCTTTTTCTTCCTTCGCTTTACGTTTTTCACTTCCAGAAGCATAATTACGTCCAATATCTCTGTGTCTACTGCTCCTTTTGTGAGTTTTCTAACCTTACAAATCAAGAAATTTTAATCAAGATCGAAAGAGAGTGCGAGCACGCCGTATACCTCAATTAAAACAGGAAGTTTCCGTTTCCTAAATTCTAGTTTTTATTGTTAATGCAAATTCATTTCGAGGCGTATGATGCAACACAGAGAAAGCCGAAAGGAGTCTGTGTTGCTGACTAACCTTCTTTCTTCTAGGAGAACTTCCAGATTTGGCACCTGGAATGTTCGGACATTAAACGAACAAGGGAAAGTGGCGCAAGTAGCAGCAGAAATGAGGGAATACAAAATCGAGGTTCTGGGAATGTGTGAAACAAAGTGGAAGGGGGTAGACAGGAAGAAACTCATCACAGGTGAATTGGTGCTGTCCTCAGGACATGAAGACGAAAGTTCACACCACAGTGAAGGGGTAGCTCTTATGTTATCTAAAGAAGCACAGAAAGCACTAATTGAATGGGAAGCTGTTGGACCCAGAATAATAACAGCTTCTTTCAAAACAGCTAAAAAGAAAATTCATGTAAATGTCATCCAATGTTATGCACCAACTAATGACAAAGAAGAGTCTGTGAAAGAAGCATTTTATACTAAACTACAGGAAATTATGGATAAAGTAAAAAGAAGAGACATCACAATTTTGATGGGTGACATGAATGCAAAGATAGGTACAGTCAACACTGGATTTGAAGAAGTCATGGGAAAACATGGGCTAGGAGTAATGAATGAAAATGGAGAGCTATTCGCAAACTTCTGTGCTTCATATCAACTGGCTGTAGGAGGAAGCATGTTTCCACATAAGAGAATACACAAGGCAACATGGATATCACCAGACCATAGAACAGAAAATCAGATTGATCATATATGCATAAACAAGAAGTTTAGATCATCATTGCAGGATGTAAAGGTATATAGAGGAGCAGATGTGGCATCAGATCACCATCTTCTGATAGCCAAAGTAAAAATGAAACTCAAGAGATATGCAACAATGCAAAATTATAGACAACAGTTTAATGTAGGACAGCTAAGAAATCAAGAAACAAGAGACAAATTTGCGGTCACAGTATCCAACAAATTCCAAGTGCTCCAACAGCTGGAAGATGTAGAGAATACAGAAGACTATTGGCAGCAGGTCAAAACAGTATGGAAGGAGACATGTGAAGAAATACTGGGGAAAAGGGAAAGACAACAAAAAGCATGGATAACAACAGAAACCATCAATAAGATAAAAGACAGAAAAAACAAGAAAGCAGAGTTAAACACAAGCAAAACTAGAAGCTCCAAAGCCAAGGCTCAAGAAATGTACACAGAAGCAAACAAAGAAGTAAAAAGAAGTATCAAAAGAGACAAGAGGAAGTATATTGAGGAGTTGGCAAGAGAGGCAGAAGATGCTGCAGCCAAAGGAAATATGAGAGAACTGTATAGCAGCACAAAGAAGCTAACAGGGAAATACAAGCAAACAAGTTGCCTCATAAAAGACAAGAATGGGAAACTGCTCAGCAATATACAAGAGCAAATGAAGAGGTGGACAGAATATTTTTGGGACCTTCTCAATAGACCAGCTCCACAAAACCCGCCGGACATCCAGCCAGCAGAAGAAGAGCTACAAATTAACGGTGAAAGACCAACGAAGGAAGAAATAAAAAAAGCCATAAAGCTTCTAAGAGAGGGAAAAGCGTCTGGACCTGATGGCATTCCAGCAGAGGCCATCAAAGCAGATATCGACACGGCTACAGAGATGTTATATAAATTACTTGGTAAAGTCTGGGAAAAGGAAGAGATACCAGCAGAATGGAAGGAAGGATATCTGGTTAAGTTGCCTAAGAAGGGAAATTTACAAGAGTGCACAAATTATAGAGGAATAATGTTACTATCAGTGCCAGGAAAAGTATTAAACAGGATTATCCTTGAGAGATTAAAAGAGTCCATAGACAAGAAACTGAGAGATGAACAAGCAGGTTTTCGACAAAACAGATCATGTACAGACCAGATAGCCACTTTGAGAATAATAGTTGAACAAAGTCTGGAATGGAATTCACCACTATACATCGGATTTGTGGACTACGAAAAGGCATTTGACAGTGTAGACAGAGAATCAATTTGGAAATTGATGAGGCATTATGGAGTTCCCCTGAAGATCATTAATTTAATAAAGAAAACATATGAAGACATGACATGCAGAGTTCTTCACGAAGGACAGCTTACATAACCGTTTGGGATAAGAACAGGAGTGCGACAGGGATGCCTCTTGTCTCCATTTCTTTTCTTGCTGGCAATAGATTGGGTTATGAGATCATCGACAACACACAACAGAAATGGAATCCAGTGGACTCTGACTAAGCAGTTGGATGATCTGGATTTTGCTGATGACTTGGCTCTTCTGTCCCATAACCGTAATCAGATGCAGGACAAATTGAAAACACTCGATGAGAGGTCACAGCAATTGGGTCTGAAAATACACAGGGAAAAGACAACAATAATGAGAATAAATGCAGGTAATGATAACAGGGTTGAACTTGAAGAAACGCCACTAAAAGATGTAGAATCGTACACATATCTTGCCAGCAATATAGACAAAGTTGGAGGGACAGACAGCGATATCAAAATAAGAATACAAAAGGCAAGAGGAGCTTTCATTGCATTGGGAAATATATGGAGATCAAGAGAAATCGGATCCAACACGAAAATAAGAATCTTCAACTCAAATGTGAAGTCAGTCCTATTGTATGGCTCGGAGACATGGAGAACAACAAAGACAACAACCAAAAAGCTACAGACTTTCATAAATGGGTGCTTGCGTAGAATAGAGGGATTAAAATGGTATGACAAGGTTACCAACGTGGAACTGATGTCAAGAACTAGACAAGTGCCAGTGGAACAAGAGATGAGAAGAAGACGATGGCGATGGATAGGACACACACTGAGGAAACCTGTTGATAGCATTACAAGGCAGTCCTTATTCTGGAACCCCCAGGGCAAGAGAGGCAGAGGAAGACCAAGAAGTACATGGAGAAGAGAGTTGGAAACAGAGGTGAAAATGATGAGGAGAACATGGAAAGAACTTGAGATGATGGCACGGGACAGGAGGACTTGGCATGTGTTTGTTGAAGGCCTATGCTCCTTTGGGAGTGGAGGGTTATGAATGAATGAAATTCATTTCACAAAGAACGAAACAAAATTAGAGGGGTAGTCGCCTAGAGCCAAAAAAGTGGTTTCCGTCCAAACGTGACCAAATTTTCAACGCCACTTAAATAGCTTCCGTCCGCAAACAGTTAAGATTAAAATAATGAAGAGTCACACCCTAAGTCACCCTCTTATGCTCTTTCTCTCACAATTTCGTGACACCAAATGAAAAGGCTCTAAAGATGGCATAAATCACAAGATCATTGGTTTAACGCTCGTATTTTTTTCTTCTCTCTAACCAGTGGCACTCGAGCTTTCCAGCTCTTTTGGCCCAATGACATGTCATTGCGAGGCTGGGGGTCAGTGGACTTTCCTTCCAACCCGGTCAGGAGCTTCGCTCCTTCCCATCAACGCTCGTATTAGAAGATGACCAAAAAATTATGTACATATTTATTGGCGCGGGGCCCCTAAAAGCGCGGGGCCCGTAGCATATGCTACTTGTGCTACTACGTTAATCCGGCTCTGTATATATGCCTCTATTAAAACAGTGCTCACATGTTTAGTTTTTTTCGGAATGTTTAAAAAGTTGCACTTAACCTCTGTTTGGTTTGTTTTGTTTATTTATTCTTTTTTTTTTCCTTCGTTTACGAAATTGCGTTTATCCTCGTCTGCGTCGCGCGCGTGTCAGACATCTCTATCACGCGCTCTTCGGTTTATTCACTCTTAGCTCATCTGTGACGCACGCAATCCGGGCGTTCTATCCCGCCCCTCTCCGGGGAAAAATTAGAGGCAATTAAAACTATAAAGAGGCAAAGAAGATCCTCCGAGAAATATAAGCAGTAAGGAAGAAAGAAGCAATTGCTTCTCTGGAACTATTTTAATTGCCTCCCGTTAGGAGACTGGAACTCTTTCCCAGAAAATTTCACCCCCGGGTCTTCAAGTGGGACTTCCTGTCCGTGTGTGGTGTTCCTTGGCTGCTTTTTTCTTATTTTTAATACAATTTTGCCTCGTTTTGGCGAGACGCGTCCCGTTCAACCTAGTCGGTTATATTAGGGCGCATGTCCAAATATGAAAGACCTTCAGGTCTTGACAAATTACCTTTTTGGCTTTGGCTGGCTGAGATTGATTGCCGTGTTAGGTTATAAGAAGATGAGGGGACAGTAAATTATGGTGAAGGGTGGGTTTATACAAACTAATAATAATAATATTGATAAAAGTAATACGTCTTACTAGGAGGAAAGTTTGTCCTAAGATGCAACGTTGCCAATTTTTTGGGTCTTATATCCAGTAAGTCCCATTACCTCTTTTCAGTATTATTTTTTATAAACCCACCCTATAAAGTTAGGGAGGGGAAAGGAGAAGTAAAGGGGAGGATAGGGAATAAGGTTGAAGTTAAGAGATAACTAGGGATGAACGAGGGAAAAAAAGTGATTTTCATTCAACGGGTGCGTGATTTCATGAGCTTTTGCGCGTACACTGCGCACACACGTAGAAGGGAAAAACAAAACCTAAAAGCAAAAAACAAAACATTAGTACGTGCAATCAAGCCATCATCATTACAATTCAATTTCCCGAGCAGCAAAAGCCTTCAACAAATTTAGGGCAGTTCCTCCGTTTTGTGCAACCCTTTTTCCATGTCTACTTTATCAATTTAATTTCTTTCTCCTGTTCTCTTTTCCATGCGTGTTTTTTTGTCTTACTCTACCTGTCTTTCGCTAAGGGATTTTAGAACAATGATTGTTCTGCAATAGAATCGACATGTTTCCTCAATGTGTGTCCTATAGAAACTCCGGTGACACAGCGATGTTAAAAACTATTCTTTCTTTACATGAAGCATCACCATCATAACCCTTGAACCACCTAACATAGTCATTCAATAAACGTATCATCATCATAACCCTTGAACCACCTAACATAGTCATTCAATAAACGTATCATCATCATAACCCTTGAACCACCTAACATAGTCATTCAATAAACGTATCATCATCATAACCCTTGAACCACCTAACATAGTCATTCAATAAACGTATCATCATCATAACCCTTGAACCACCTAACATAGTCATTCAATAAACATATCATCATCATAACCCTTGAACCACCTAACATAGTCATTCAATAAACGTATCATCATCATAACCCTTGAACCACCTAACATAGTCATTCAATAAACGTATCATCATCATAACCCTTGAACCACCTAACATAGTCATTCAATAAACGCATCACCATCATAACCCTTGAACCACCTAACATAGTCATTCAACAAACGTATCATCATCATAACCGTTGAACCACCTAACATAGTCATTCAATAAACGCATCACCATCATAACCCTTGAACCACCTAACATAGTCATTCAATAAACGTATCACCATCATAACCCTTGAACCACCTAACATAGTCATTCAATAAACGTATCATCATCATAACCCTTGAACCACCTAACATAGTCATTCAATAAACGTATCACCATCACAACCCTTGAACCACTTAACATAGTCATTCAATAAACGTATCACCATCATAACCTTTGAACCACCTAACATAGTCATTCAATAAACGTATCATCAGCCAGAAGCTCAAGGTCTTTCCGTGCCTGTCTCGTCTCTTTTACTTCTGTCTCCACGTCTCCTCTCCATGTATTTCTATGACGCCATTTGCCTGTGTTAACCTGGGTGTCTGTGGCCTAATGGATATGAACGCAGTTTCATAATCCAGATATACCAGGTTCGAAACCTGCTGCAGGCGGTTTGGTAGCAGATCGCTTTGTGTGGATTTTTAACAATGGTATAAGCGCCGTACCGTTCAGAAAGCAATGGCAAACTACTGAATGAAAAAAATTGCCTAGAAAAATCACAAACAGCCAATAAAAGCTGGGGTTGATTGCCACGTCCTGTAAAGGATAAGCAACTAACTTTAACCTGGGTGTTTCCGAAACAAGGACTACCAACGTTCGTTCCAACACCGTCTGCTCCATTTGCACCCGTCTGGCTCCAGCCTTCACCTCCGTCCTAGCAATCTTGTCATAGCATTTCAATCTCTCCACTCCACGCAAGCACCCACTCACGAAAGTCTGTAGCTTCCTGATTTTTCTTTTTATTGTTTTAAATTGTGGTGTTTTACTGGACACACACTTGGAAAAACATGTTAATAGCATTACAAGGTAGTCCTTGTTGTAGAATCCACAGAACAAGATAGGTAGCGGGAGACACAACATAAATTTTACATTTTTGCTCAAACTCGCATGTTTACAAGCTTTTGGATCTATCAGTTCTGATTTCAATCAATCAATTACCTTTAGCACGCCAAGGAACATAAGCCTTCAACAAACACATGCCAAGTCCTCCTGTCACGTGCCATCAGCTCAAGTTATTTCCATGTTTTCCTCATCATTTTCACTTCTGTTTCCAGTTCTCTTCTCCGTGTGTTTTTGGTCCACCTTTACTCGTTTACCCTTGGCGTTCCAGAACAAGGACTGCCTGGTACTACTATCAGCAAGTGTCCTCAATGTGTGCCCTATCCATCTCCATCGTCTTCTTCTCAACTCTTCTTCCACTGGTACTTGTCTGGTTCTTGTCATCAGTTCCACATTAGTGATCTTCTCCCACCATTTTAATTCTTCTATTCTACGTAAGCACATATTTATGAAAGTCTGTAGCTTTTAGGTTGTTCTTTTTGTTGTTCTCCATGTCTCAGAGCCATACAATAGGACTGACTTGACATTTGAGTTGAAGATTCTTATTTTTATACTGGACTTGATTGCTCTTGTTCTCTGTATGTTTCCCACTGCAATGAAAGCTCCCCCTACTGTTTGTATTGTTATTGTGATTTCACTGTCTGTCCCTCAAGAAGTTTCTATATTACTGCCAAGATGTGTGCTGTTTGATTCTACATGTCTAATCTTCTTTGTTATTATTAAGACATTATTTGCTGTAATATTAAATGGTTTCTCAAATTTGCCCCCCCCCTCCCACCCCCACGGAGAAGAATTACAATCATCATTATCAATTCCTTGTTCCTTCTTATGGAGCACGGGACATTACAGATGTCCTTCTTACATGAAGCCTGTCCCACGAGATGTATGTGCTCGTGCAGTGATATTTTCTGTATCAATGTATTATATATGATAACGTTGCCAGCCCCAAGCACAGCTCCCATATTAGTCACCTCTTACGACAAGGATGAGGACGCAGTAGTCCTTTTCTGTCATTGTCTCGTCAGAGGTCTCCGAAACTACACGGGATAGGGTTGTAACGTTTACCTATAATTGTTGAGTGGCAGCAGGGATATTAGGCGTGAGCCTCAGTTTCACAAAGACGTTGGAAGTTTGATTTCCGAAGCCGCATCAAATTAAAATACTGTCAAAGTTGCGCTGTTTAAAAATTAATAATGTGCACCATTTTCTCAAAGCATGCATCTCAATCGTGCAGTAAACAAAACAAAAAAGTTAATGTGTCTTATTTTGACTGTTATTATTAAAATTCATAACATTTATGTCGATATAATAGGCAGATCAACAGGGCTCCTTATATGTTTATTTTATACGGAGCCACTTATTAATAAAAGAAGTGACGTCATGCCGAGATGGTTGACTGGCAGACGTGAAAAAATTTGAAGCAGAAGTGAGATGATTGTCTGCAAGAGAGATGCGACTTGTGTTTGGAAGTGTGCGGACGTATGTGTTTTGAGCTCCTGCAGTATGCTGTGTTTTTCCTGAATTATTCCATCACCAGAACATTAATATACTTGGTTGAGGTGTCCCTGGCTTTTTCTAGCAAGGAAATGTGTGCTTATTCATAAAGATGTCCAAAGGACGATATTAAATAAAGCTTGACTGATTGCCAATGACTAGCGTTTGATAGGGAACGAACTGGACTTATACGTACTACTGCAATTTGCCTTTGGGCCTATATATCTATTAACATGGAGTCAAAACGAATAAACTGCATGTTTGTAAAATTGTGAAGGAGGTGTTGGTCCGCTCAGTGCAGTTATGCTGATTTCGTGTTGAATGACTGCCCCTAGAGTCTACTTTAGCCACGGAGACTATCTCCGGAATAATTAACATTACAACACGTATCAATGACAAACAGAAATACCTACATTACGACCACACAGCCTTCGACAGGACCAAAATAACGAATACCTGATAGAAAGACTTTTATAAACGGGTGCTTGCGTAGAATATAGCATTACAAGGCAGTAAATAAATATTAAACAAACGTAAAGGTATGTTTTCAGGCACTCGTAAGAAATAAAGAAGTAGAACACTAGACAACAGAAAAACAACAGACGTGAGTAGTTTACCCAGGACTCGAACCTAGGACCTTCCATGCGACAACCCCGCCTAGCTATTCAAGCGAATCACACTATCCTCCCTGCCATCTAGGCATCACCAAAAAATGATGCTGCGATGACGGGTCATTAGTGCGACACGCAAGACATAACACCGGAAATTTACCATGGGCAGTCCAACCTATTAATGACGCAATCATTTCTGTTGTTCCCCTGTTATACAGTATAGGTCAGACTACACAAGACCTTAATACTGTGTCTAGTAAATGATAGAAGACTAAGAACAGTAAGTACAGGACAGAGGGTAGGTTTTTTGGTATTGTATAAACATTTATAACACATAAGGAAGGGAAACCCGAGGCCTGTAAACAGTAAATAAATATTAGACAAACATAAAGGTATGTTTTCAGGCACTCGTAAGAAATAAAGAAGTAGAAAACTAGATAACAGAAAAACAACAGACGTGAGTGGCTTACCCAGGACTCCAACCCAGGACCTTCCGTGCCACAACCCCGTCTAGCTATGCAAGCGAATCACACTATCCTCCTGAAAACATACCTTTATGTTTGTCTAATATTTATTTACTGTTTACAGGCCTCGGGTTTCCCTTTCTTATGTATATTACAAGGCAGTCCTTGTTCTGGAATCAACAGGGACAGAGAGGCAGAAGTAGACCAAAAATACATGGAGAAGAGAACTGGAAACAGAGTTGAAAATGATGAGGAAAACATGGAAAGAACTTGAGCGCATGGCACGGGACAGGAAGACTTGGCATGTGTTTGTTGAAGGCCTATGCTCCTCGGGGAGCTAAAGGGTATTGATTGATTGATTGAAAAGACAGAAGGCATGAACTAAATAAAATAAAGAATGAAAATGATTCAACAGTATATAAAAAAGTAGTTAAAGTCGATGTTGTTCTCGCGAACCTCAGAGGGCAAAATGGCTACTCCAATAGCGCCTGGTTTGAAAAGGCGCGGATGAATACAACAGAAAACTAGATACGAAAAAGAAAACGGAAACGAAATTAAAAGAAGTAGAAGCCGAAACTCTATTACTATCAGCATCTTGATTATTACAAAATGAAAGAGGGAGGCAATAGACAGAGAGAAGGGAGGATATATATAACGATCCGTTAGAAATAAGATAGTCTTTCTGGTTTGGCACATTTACCACAAACAGTAACATCATCAACATTATCATCATCATCACCACTGTCATCATCATTACCGCCATCATCATCACCACCATCATCATCACCATCATCATCATCACCATCATCATCACCACCATCATCATCACCACTGTCATCATCATCACCAACATCATCATCACCACCATCATCATCATCAACACCATCATCATCACCACCATCATCACCACCATCATCATCTTCACGACCATCATCATCACTACCATCATCATCACCACCATCATCGTCACCACCATCATCACCACCATCATCATCACCACTACTATTATCATCATTACCACTATCATCACCACCATCATCACCACCACCACCATCATTATCATCATCATCACCACCATCATCATCACCACCACTATCATCATCACCACCATCATCATCACCATCATCATCTTCACCACCATTATCATCATCATCATCATCATCACCACCATCATCACCACCATCATAATCACTACCACTATCATTATCATTACCACCATATACTAGAGCTAGATAAGGTGCAAAACAAGGCGCTTAGGGTCATCACGGGGGCAATGAAATCAACGCCTATAGTGGAGATGGAGAAAATTGCGATGATACAAGCACTGAGAGAACGCAGAGACACGAAAGTGCTAACACAGGCAGAAAAGTTCCTCTGTGTGCCGAGCCATCCAATGAAGGACAGATTCCAAAACCTTGCAATGAGGCGATTGAAAAGAAGCAGCTTTATCCACCAAGCCAAACGATTTCGTAGACGAACCTCAGACCTGCCTGAAGTTAACAGCCCCCTAAAGTCTGTGCCAGAACAAACTCCTTGGAGAGAGGAGCGTGGACTACCAGTACACATCCACACAAAAGTGAAAGGAATATTCGACAGGGATGAACAGAACAGCGTGCAACGTAGGACAGTCACTATCAGTTTCCTGGATGATGAATACTAACAAGACCTCTGGGTCCGAGTATACAAGGTGGCAACTGAGAAACTGTTGAACACCAATCTCGGTCCACAGCCTGTAGTATTCCTGACAGATGCAAGATCAGCACTCCAAGCACTTCAGTCCAGAAAATTGGCAGGAACATAAGCCCTACTTTCTGAACTGTGCAACCAGCGCAGGGTCGCCATGCAGTGGATACCGTCTCATTGTGGAATACCAGGAAACGAGAGAGCGGACCGACTGGCTAAAGAAGGTGCTGCAGACGAGCAACCGGATGTACCAGTTACGTACCATCAGAAGAAAAAGATGATCAAATCAATCAGAAAGCCACCAACACCAACACAGGATGACTACCAAGCTGTGAACAGATTAGAACAAATTGTCATTCTGCGCCTCAGAACAGGACACAACCGACTCCGCAGCCACATGTATACAAAATTCAAGATTGGCAATTCAGCCATGTGTACATGTGGACAGGCACCCCAGACTGCGGAGCACGTACTTCAAGATTGCCCCGAATATAATATATTGAGGCAAACCCACTAGCCCAGAGAACCAATACTGGAAGCAAAACTATACGGACCTTGTATGAACTACAAAAGACAGTGAAGTTTATACAAGAATCAACATTGCACATATAGACAATATATTTGAAGCGAACGAAAGAAGACGAAGAACAATTACCACCATCATCACCACCATCATCACCACCATCATCATCACCACCACTATCATCATCATTACCACCATCATCCAAATCATCACCCCCATCATCATCACCACCATTATCTTCATCATTACCACCATCATCATCATCATCACCACCTTTATCATCATCATTACCACCATCATCACCACCATCATCATCACCACCATTACCACCATCATGCAAATCATCATCACCACCATCATCATCACCACCATAATCATCATCATCATCACCATCATCATCACCACCATCATCACCACCATCATCATCACCACCATCATCACCACCATCATCACCACCATCATTTATCACCACCATCATCACCCCCATCATCATCACCACCATCATCATCACCACCATCATCATCACTATATTTGCGCTCCTTACGGATGAAAGAGCCACCACTGCAGCTGGCCCCTTACAGGAAGCCTGCATAAAGCAGTCACGTGTTCTTGTAGCGTTGATCTCTATGGTCAGTTTGTTGCATATAATAAGATTGCCAGACCCATGCACGACCTCATATTAGTCGTCTGGTACGACATGCCTGATGGTACCATAGTCCTTATCTTTCGTTGCCTTTTAAGACACACTAGGGAAGGATACAGGAACCGTCCAGGTTTTCACTATTCGTTGAAACTAGAAGCATACGATGCCAACCACCATGATCATCAGTGGGGGAGACGCCCAACTTTGTGATGAAAGTGGGTTGGCATCACGAGACATCATGAGCACAAATATCTGAGCGACACAAATCACTATATTTGCGCTCCTTACGGATGAAAGAGCCACCACTGCAGCTGGCCCCTTACAGGAAGCCTGCATAAAGCAGTCACGTGTTCTTGTAGCGTTGATCTCTATGGTCAGTTTGTTGCATATAATAAGATTGCCAGACCCATGCACGACCTCACACAGCGATGTGTGTCCTATAGAAACTCCTGTACGACATGCCTGATGTGTGTCCATATAGAAACTCCTTGACATCTTTCGTGTGCCTATTTAACTCCTGTGACACAGCGATGTGTGTCTATAGACACTCCTGTGGACAGCGATGTGGAACCGTCCAGGTCCCCTGTGACACAGCTATTCGTGTGAAACTATAAGCATACTCCTGTGACACAGCGATTTGGTGGATTCTATCTCTGTGACACAGCGATGTGTGTCCGTCAAATCACACAGCGATGGTGTAAAAGTGGGGATTGTGTGTCCTATAGAAACCAACTTTGTGATGAAAACTCCTGTGACAACGCGAGGGTGGCTATGAAAGAGTCACAGCGACAAGTTATCCATGAGCACACAGCGAACGTGTGTCCTATTGAAAATCCTGTGACAGCAATGTAGAGACATGTAGAAACTCTTGTGACACAGTGTGTCCTATAGAAACTCCTGTGACACAGCGATGTGTGTCCTATAGAAACTCCTGTGACACAGCGATGTGTGTCCTATAGAAACTCCTGTGACACAGCTATGTGTGTTCTATAGAAACTCCTGTGACACAGCGATGTGTGTCCTATAGAAACTCCTGTGACACAGCGATGTGTGTCCTATAGAAACTCCTGTGACACAGCTATGTGTGTCCTATAGAAACTCCTGTGACACAGCGATGTGTGTCCTATAGAAACTCCTGTGACACAGCGATGTGTGTCCTATAGAAACTCCTGTGACACAGCTATGTGTGTCCTATACAAACTCCTGTGACACAGCGATGTGTGTTCTATAGAAACTCCTGTGACACAGCGATGTGTGTGCTATAGAAACTCCTGTCACACAGCGATGTGTGTCCTATAGAAACTCCTGTGACACAGCGATGTGCGTCCTATAGAAACTCTTGTGACACAGCTATGTGTGTTCTATAGAAACTCCTGTGACACAGCGATGTGTGTCCTATAGAAACTCCTGTGACACAGCGATGTGTGTCCTATAGAAACTCCTGTGACACAGCGATGTGTGTCCTATAGGACACAGCGATGTGTGTCCTATAGAAACTCCTGTGACACAGCGATGTGTGTCCTATAGAAACTCCTGTGACACAGCGATGTGTGTCCTATAGAAACTCCTGTGACACAGCGATGTGTGTCCTATAGAAACTCCTGTGACACAGCGATGTGTGTCCTATAGAAACTCCTGTGACACAGCGATGTGTGTCCTATAGACACTCCTGTGTGACACAGCGATGTGTAGTCCTTAGAAACTGTGACACAGCTATAGATAGAAACTTCCTGTGACACAGCGATGTGTGTCCTATAGAAACTCCTGTGACACTAGGCGATGTGTGACACAGAAACTCCTGTGACACAGCGATGTGTGTCCTATAGAAACTCCTGTGACACAGCGATGATGTGTGTTCTATAGAAACTCCTGTGACACACAGCGGATGTGTGTCCTGTATAGAAACTCCTGTGACACAGCGATGCCTATGTCCTGTAGGACACAAGCGATGCTTATAGACCTGATAGAAATCCTGTGACACAGCGATGTGTGACCATTATAGAAACTCCTGTGACACAGCGATGTGTGTCCTATAGAAGCTGCGTAGACTGGAGCGAGCGTGACAGTAACTGTGTGTTCACACAGCTGTTTGTCCTATAGAAACTCCTGTCACACAGCGATGTGTGTCCTATAGAAACTCCTGTCACACAGCGATGTGTGTCAGCTATAGAAAACTCCTGTCACACAGCGATGTGTCGGTATCTGAGTAAACGTCCTTCAATAAACGCTTGTATAGTCATTATCAGAAATTCATTCTGTGACACAGTCCGCCCCCATGACTCGATTTGTGTGTCCTATAGAAACTTCCTGTCATAGGATGCTAAATCCGCTTATTGTGTCCTATCAGGGATGTGTTAGACCTCACCATACTATCAAGTTACTAGTCGAGATGCTTTCAAATTACTCTAGTCCCACATGTCCGTGATAGAATCTCCTGTGTATTTCAATATCTGTTTTATAAAGGGCAAGCTTGTTACCAAACTCGGTAAGCTTAGTCTTCTGGGAGTGACCCTTGCAGATTCACATGAGGCTGTGGTTTGCGCGGGGAGGTGACTTGTCTTAGAGTCAAGGACTTTCGACCAGCCCACCATAGTGGGGGAGTGCCAGCATTTGGAGGTGACCTGCAAATAGTGCCAGTTGAATAAGGGTATCTCGCTATTTTTGTTTGTGTTAGACTTCTTTATGGATATTTCGTTTCAGTCGGATATAGTGTCACCCATTTACCACGCTGGCGTAGACTGATATTCTGCTATCAAGTGACAAGTAAATTGATTTTCACTGTTAACGTGATAAATTCTGGCACTGGCTATTTCAATAGAAAACGAAGGAGACAACTGCTCTCAATTTAATCGGGGTCTCGCTTTTCTCGGAGATGTTCATTTCTTGAAAGTCATAACTATGTTCTTTATTGCTTGAAATGATGCTGTGTGATGCATGTACGCAATACACATACTTCTATCTTTGTTAAATGAAATCGGTTTTCACAAAACCCAACATAGGTATTCGAATTGAGACGTGAATCAATAATTTATACGCAGACGTATCTGTTTGCTGAAGTCAAACTAATGGGAGTGAACCAGATCCTACATGGATTCCTGACGTGTTTGTGAAATCATGAGTTGATTTACACATGTCCCATGGACACTCTTTGAAAATGATAACATGCATTTCATCATTTAATGTCCTCTACGGCGTTTAGTTGCTCATTGATATGTGCTATATACGATTGAAGATTACTAGCGCCTAGCTCACATGCGATGCAAGTTTGTCACTGTAGCCCCACATCCACAATGTTAATGAAGAAAATGCTTTCAAACATTAATATCTAGCCCCACGTGATGAAGGACTTATTTATGACTATTTCAGGCGTCAGTGTTTCATGTCAAACTAATGGAGATGGGCCCTGATCTCATGAATCATGGTTATCTCCTGGCTGTTTAACACATCTACAACTAATATAAAACCATACAGCATTGATGCCATCCATCATCATATGCATCACGCAATCACCCACGCGATAGTTGTCCATCTTATATAATATATGCTATATATAATATATATATATGAAATGAATATATCGTAATTAGTCCTGTATATATATATATATGAATAAGAATATATGAAAACGATTTCAGTGCTGTTAAACGACATAGTATGTCCCAAATGCTGAAAACATAAATGAAATGAATATCGAAGGCATTGAAAGATCATAAGACGATGACATGGAACAAGATGACCTGCACTAATTTGTTGAAAGCACGTGCTCCTGGAGGAGCTGGCGAGTACTGATGATGATGAAATAGTAGTTGTAGTAGCCCCCCTTCAGTCATAACTGACTATGGTAATGCGCCCCTTCAGTCATAACTGACTATGGTAATGCGCCCCTGAGGTGATAGTCCTCAGCTGCTTTATTCCCTGGTGTTCATTTCGGCGTTTTCTCCTCTCTTCTGCTTGTTGTGAGAGCTTCTTTCCGCCCAATCTGAGGTGACTCCGTAAGAAGCATCGCCACTTGCTGAAATCGGCAGCTTCATCCTCCCTGCTGGCTGGAGTTATGTCCAGTGCCTTCATGTTTCTCTTTCCAGCTGACCTCCATAAAGACTGTCATCGCCACTTGCTGATCCTCCCTGCTGGCTGGAGTTATGTCCAGTGCCTTCATGTTTCTCGTTCAGACATCTTTGAACCTCAGCTGCGATCTCCCATCTTTAAACCTCAGCTGCGATCTCCCATCTTTGAACCTCAGCTGCGATCTCCCATCTTTGAACCTCAGCTGCGATCTCCCATCTTTGAATCTCAGCTGCGATCTCCCATCTTTGAACCTCAGCTGCGATCTTCCATCTTTGAACCTCAGCTGCGATCTCCCATCTTTGAACCTCAGCTGCGATCTCCCATCTTTGAACCTCAGCTGCGATCTCCCATCTTTGAACCTCAGCTGCGATCTCCCATCTTTGAACCTCAGCTGCGATCTCCCATCTTTGAACCTCAGATGTTCTTTTTGCCTTCGGCCAGTTGTCCGTAAAAATATCTTTGGGGATGCGACCATCATCTATACAGCAGACATAGCTTAGTCTGCGATGTCTAAGCAGCGTATAATTTGCTTTTAAGGCCCGCACATGACAGCATCTCGACATTTGTCACTTTGTCCTTCCGTCAAATAACAAGGATGTGGTGTAGACACTATAGCATAGATGGATAGTGTTGAGCCTTCTTTCTTGCTGAGCAAAGATTACCCATGTCTCAGAGCCTTTTAAAAGCCTTCTGGTGACGCAGATAGGCAGATAGGGCTCGTGATCCTTGGTTGGTAGCTTATCTAAGAGAAGGAACTCTGAATTCAAACCACCGCTGCCTTGCGGGAATATCCATTTATGGAATTGGCTTCGGGAGTAAACCCTGAGGATAAATCCGGAGTCGGAGTCCCTAAGGCAGTCTAATGTCGATTTGACATTATTCTGGCAACTCCTGCGACATGGCTGGTACCAAACTGTATCGGCTACTGCCGTTCCTTTGGATCTACTGGCTGTGTGGAGAGGGGGAACATGCTGCATGGGCAACAGCTTGATCTCCATATAACTGTGCCCAAGCTCGCGCCCTGGAGAGGATACTCCAGCTTCACCCTATAGGTGTCGGCAAAACACGGGAAGTAGCAGTTACCGGTTATAAGCATTTTGCCCAATTGGCGTAGGGCATGGCGCCAGGGGCTGCTTCCGACAGTGGGAGAGGTTCTAGGATCTCACTGGATAGCTACCGCCCGCTTTAAGCTGGGCAGCCCCCAGTCAATAAGGTGTTGTCCCGCCACTGTCTGCTTTCCCCATTGGGTGCATGGGGATTAGGGTCATACCCGAACTGTGGACAGAAAATTTTGCACCAAGCAATTATCGAAAAAATAGAAATAAGCAAACTCTCAGATTGGGATGCTGGAACGTCCGAACTATGTTGACTGGACTATCCGAAAACCTACAGGATGTAAACGATGTAAGGAAGACAGCCATAATTAATGATGAGCTTAAACGACTTCAGGTGGATATAGCTGCACTTCAGGAAACGCGCCTGGCGGGCTCTGGAACGGTGAGTGAGAAGGACTACACATTTTATTGGCAAGGGAAAGATCTTAATAAAGCTAGAGAACACGGAGTAGGTTTTGCGGTCAAAAAATCGCTAACTAAAATGGTTGAACCAGGCGAGAATGGATCAGAACGCCTGTTAACGCTCCGCCTGCAAACTAGCACAGGTCCCATCACCCTTGTCAGTGTGTATGCTCCTACTCTGTACTCTGCCTCAGAAGCTAAAGATGAGTTCTACGAGAATCTAACAGCAATTATCAAAAGCATACCTAGGCAAGAACAGCTTGTTCTCCTTGGTGACTTTAACGCTAGAGTGGGTGCAGATAATGTTTCATGGCCTTCATGTCTGGGCAGGTTTGGTATTGGCAAGATGAATGAAAATGGACAACGGCTCTTAGAGTTGTGCGTCCACCATGACCTCTGCGTGACCAACACCTACTTTCAGACAAAACCCCAGCATAAGGTGTCATGGAGACACCCACGATCCAAGCACTGGCACCAACTTGACCTGATTCTCGTCAGAAGGCCACTCCTCAGGTCTGTGCTCTCCACGCGCTCGTACCATTGTGCAGACTGTGATACAGATCACTCCTTGGTTTGCTGCAAAATCAGAGCACAACCAAGAAAACTCTATCGTGTCAGACATGAAGGGAAACCACGCATTGATATCAGCAAGATGTCAGACCCTTTCATGATCGCTCAATTCACTGCGACCTTCGAGAAAGTGCTCAGTAGCCCTCAGCATGGTGATACTATTACAGAGAACTGGGAGCATCTACGGAACACCATTCAAAGTACTGCACTTGCCACCTTTGGTAAGAAAACAGCAAAGTCAAATGACTGGTTTGATGCTTCATCAGATGTGATGGCACCTGTCATTGAAGCTAAGCGCAGTGCTATGAATGAATACAAACGTTCACCGAGTGCCAGAACCCTACAGATCCTGAGGGCTACGAGAAGCAAAGTTCAACAAACTGCTCGACGCTGTGCAAATGACTACTGGCTCCAGCTCAGTGAGAGCATCCAGATCGCAGCGCAAACAGGCAACATTAGACAAATGTATGACGGTATAAAGAAAGCACTTGGCCCCCATAAAAGTAAGACGGCACCGCTAAAAACCATCAGCGGAGAGAAGCTAACCGATAAGGGTAAGCAGATGGAGAGGTGGGTCGAGCACTACTCTGAGCTTTACGCTACAGACAATACCGTTACGCCTGCAGCCCTTGATGGTGTCAACAGTCTGCCAACTATGGAGGAGCTGGATGCCGAACCAACATTAGAGGAACTCAGCAAGGCCATTGATAGCTTGGCCTCTGGTAAAGAACCAGGCAGTGACGGGATTCCTCCTGATTTAATCAAATGCTGTAAGAGCACGCTATTACATCCCCTGCATAGGATGCTGTGCCAGTGCTGGGAAGAGACAACTATTCCTCAAGACATGCGAGATGCCAAGATTGTAACACTGTATAAAAATAAAGGAGACAGAAGTGATTGCAATAACTACAGAGGCATCTCTCTTCTTAGTATTGTTGGTAAGGTTTTTTGCCAAAGTCATCTTAATGCGACTACACAAGTTAGCTGAGCGCATATATCCAGAGTCACAGTGTGGATTCCGAGCTGGCAGATCAACAACAGACATGATCTTCTCTCTCCGCCAGCTTCAGGAAAAATCAAGAGAGCAGAAAAGACCATTATATATCGCCTTTATAGACCTCACAAAAGCATTCGACCTGGTTAGTAGGGATGGACTCTTTAAAATCCTCCTGAAAATAGGCTGCCCTTCTAAAATGCTGGAAGTGATAAAGTCATTCCATGACGGCATGAAGGGAACAGTCCAATATGCTGGAAGCACGTCACAGCCCTTTGATAAACAAGGCTGTGTTCTAGCTCCGACCCTCTTCGGAATCTTCTTTGCCTTACTCTTGAAACATGCATTCAGAGATGCAACTGAAGGAATATGCCTTCACACTAGGTCAGATGGCCGTCTGTTTAATCTTTCAAGGCTGAAGGCAAAAACAAAAATCAGAAGGGTCACTATAAGAGACTTGTTGTTCGCTGATGATGCTGCAGTCGTCACTCAAAGCCAACAGGAGCTTCAGAGCTTGATGAATCGCTTCACTAAAGCATGCAAGGACTTTGGCCTCACAATAAGTCTAAAGAAAACGAATGTGCTGAGTCAGGATGTGGGGGTGCTGCACCAGTTATCACTATCGATAACTATGAATTGGCAGTGGTGCACCACTTCACATACCTAGGGTCTACCATCAATGACAAACTCTCACTGGATACAGAAATCGACAGCCGCATTGGCAAAACTGCAGCTACCTTTGCCCGCCTCACATCGCGTGTTTGGGGAAACTCTAAACTCACAATGAAGACCAAAGCTGCGGTATATAATGCCTGCGTCACCAGCACACTCCTATATGGCAGCGAGACCTGGACAACCTATGCTAAGCAAGAAAGAAGGCTCAATACCTTCCATTTACGGTGTCTACGCCGCATCCCCGGCATCTCGTGGAAAGATAAAGTGACAAATGTCGAGGTGTTGTCACGTGCTGGCCTTCAAAGTATGTATACGCTTCTTAGACAGCGCAGACTTCGCTGGCTTGGCCATGTTCGCCGCATGGAAGATGGTCGCATCCCAAAAGATATCTTCTACGGACAATTAGCAGATGGCAAGAAAACAGTTGAGCGACCACAGCTGAGGTTCAAAGATGTGTGCAAGAGAGATATGAGGGCACTGGACATGGATCCAGCAACATGGGAGGATGAAGCTGCCGATCGCACTAAGTGGCGATGCTATTTACGGCGCCACCTCAGATTGGGCGAAGAAAGGCTCACACAAGAAGCAGAGGTGAGGAGAAAACGTCGAAAGGAGCACCAGGAAAATAAGCAGCTGAGGGCTGTCACCTCAGGGGCGCATTCCCATAGTCAGTTATGACTGAAGGGGCTATTATTATTATTATTATTATTATTATTATTATGGTGACGCAGACATTATATACATCAGCTTTGGTATGATGAAGTAAATAGTAACATTTTTGATACAGATACGCCGTACATTGTGTATTGTAATTGAGTCCATTATAAAAGGCGGGCCCCATTTAATCTGTGCCCAGGGCACCTTACATTGTAATTACGCCACTGTTCTAGTCGCAAGCATTGACGTTTCTAGCCTGACGCAATGAAGTCTCGAGCTCATGTGGCAAGACTTCTGCCACTGGTGTATCTACATTTTAATAGCCCTGAAGCTTGAACTTACGGAAGGGCCCCTTTTATTATGACAAAAGTGTTGGGGATGGGAACGAAACATATTATAGAGAAACGTGGACTTCGGGGGGCCCTGAAGTATAGCTTTATAGTAGATCCGCCTCACACGACCCCACGCGATGAAGTTACTAGCCCCCACATGATCAAGTTTTATCCCACTCTCGTCTTTAAACACAGTCATGACATGGAGTTGATGGTGTGTAGTGCTAATCTTTTGCTGAACAGTTTGAGGCCATGCGATTCACACAGACATGCTATGTGTAAATATCATCTTTCTCTTCAGCTGTTCAAAGAATATGCGGCCATCACTGTAGTTGTACCCGTGTTAGTGTGACGTGTAATGGAAAAATAGTCTACAGTAATCCGACAGCCAATGGCAAACTTATAGCTGCTCTCTGATTTGCTAGCTAGAAACCATATATCTATACCCACTGTCTATTTCTGCAGCTTACTCTCTTGTCCTGCCTCTTTGTTTCAACACGAGCTAACGCAATGTTTACAAACTGCGTGGCCTGTCAGTCATAACAGGAAAGCAAATCAGGCTGTTTTTACCTCGCCCTCACGCGAGCATCTGTCAATCATAATAGTTCTCAGACAGGCTGGCACGTGGGGAAGACAAAAACACAGACCCTTTGAAGTTCGTACTCAGGGGAGTTAGAAACCCCTGGGCTCTTTGATCTTCAGAAGCGGGTATTCTTTCAGAGAAAACCCGTTAGGGAGCAGTAAGTCTTTTGATGACGGTTGAAACCTCGACGAAGACCGACCGTAAAGCCTTTATCTTGATACGCTTAGCTTCTGAAATTCTGGATAATACCGGAACGCGAAATTAACGCATTAAGAGATCAGAGAATCCTAATGATATATATATTGTTATTTTCTTAACCCCATCATCAGTTGTCAGTCAGAATTTTGAATAGTCTAAGCGCAGCCCTAGAAACCAGATTTCCTTGTGTGGATTTATTACTAGTTTTCGTGGAGGATTTTCATTTCTTAGTTTTCTGGTAAAAAGGATAAAAGTGCTAATGTTTTAAGAATTGAAAGCTTTTAACATTTGTGCTTCAGTTAGATTTTTCGCGCTAGTAAAACGAGTGAAATAAAGTAACGCGTAGCAATTTCCTACCAGATGTTCCATTAAAATGTTAAATCACGCCACCCGTATAGACAGTAAACTGATAGTGAAGGATAGAATACAACGTTATATTTATTTGTGCATATTTGTTATAGTGTCTTTTATTTTAATCATATACGGCAAAGCCAACAGATTCCGACATTTAGTAGCTATTTAATGACAGGCATTCATTGTTTAGGCAGCGCGTATGGAGAGATTAAATAATAAGTTTCATTGTACGCTGACGCGGGCGAGCAGGGGCGAGCGAGCTAACATAACTCAGACCCGTCTGAACTCAGCGCCAGTGGAATTTGTTAACTGATAGGAGTAAGGAACCACCGTGTGCCGTTTAAATTTAATCAGGACTGACGGAGGGGAGACGAGATCGTCTTGTCCTCGTCTTTGTGTGTAGATATAGGATTAGCATATTTTTTATATAAATGTTTCTTGTATTCTTCGCAGACCTGATCACAAAAGCGGCCAGCGGTCTTTTTTTCTCTTTTGGGTCTTTTTCTTTTTCCATTTTTATGGATTTGTTATTTTCTCCTTTTCTTGGCTGTGCATCACCAATTTCATTCGTGAAGGGGCACACGATAGAGAGTATTGGAGGACAATAAATATTTTCAATAACTGGACTTACCAAACCCAGAAAGATATATATATATATATATATATATATATATATATATATATATATATATATATATATATATATATATATATATATATATATATATATATATATATATATATATATATATATATAATTTTACCAGCCACAAGTTGGCTGATAGAAGAACCATAATCAGCCTATGAACAAAGTTCTAGCAACCAGATGTTTTCCCAATACTGGAAGTACTTTTCCTGCTAAAGAGTGACCCTCAAGAACTCTCTCAGATTTTTTAACAAGTTGTAATAACACTTATAGGAGACGAAGCCATATTAGGCGTTCACCTCATGAACTAATTTCGGGGGATGGACTGGGGCCAATTTGGAGCTGCGACAACTAGGGTGACAGAATATTAATTGAATTGAATAATGTTCATGGAGTAATTCTGTTACCAAGGGATTTTACAGACCTGCCATACCAGGCAATTAAGTAAGAGTGTGAGAGTGGCCACTGTTTGCAAGAGTGTGCGAGTATTTTCTTGTTTGCGGAAAACTATCCATATATCTGTGTCGTAAAGTGAAATCTGTATGGACAACAGTTCAAATAGACCACTCTTATAAAGTCAAATACTACAGGGAGGTGTGTAGCAAAATCTGTGAAACAATCGCTAAATTAAGTAAGATTTTACTCCTATGATAATAAATAAACCCGCCCGTGTGTGTTTGCCTATCGTCGTCCTCTACGTCAGTAGAGCGCTGAATTGTATACCGTAGTAATGCTTAGAAAATGATCCCGCCGTCAAAACTTACACGCTTTCCTAGTTTCGTCCTTGAGACTTAAAATTAACATGTGCCAGAACTGCGACACCAAACTGCCGTTCTGAATTAACGTAAGATTTTAACTTTAACGCCACCAATAGTAGCAATTCGGACATTTTCCAGAAGTGTAGAACGAAACTGCAGTAAGAATTAACGCAAATATTAAAGCCGCCTTGCAAAACCCCTCTTCGCTCGACACGCAGTTCTACGCCAATATCCACGCTGTTGGACACGCCAGAATATATAAACACACACACCAGTGTATTTCGGGCAAAAAAGTAACTATAAGGTAACATACGGCCAACGCGTTGTCGAATTGTGTGACGTACTACAAAAGCGCTGTTTCGTTCTGAATGAGAACGACAGTTAAAGAAAAAAATTACGAAATAACGTGGAAATTTTTTGAAAATACAGTTCGCGAAGGGGAGAAATGGAGCATAGGTGGTCGTGTCACGAGTTCGTTGTTTACAGAAATTTGAATTTGAACTCAAGTGGAGCATAGAAGGTTAGATAGAAGAAAAACTTAGATAATTTTCTTATATGCTAAAATAAAAGACAGTGACGAATACAATGACATTAATTGGGTAATAGAAGAGTAAAGTGTAAATGCATCTTACCGTAGATCGGAAAATATCTTATTTGAAGAATTGAAGAAGAAAAACGATAATGGTAAATATAATAAAAAAACGTATAAAAATATAAGCACTGTGTGACAGACAGCAACGGGATCAATAATTATTTATCAGAATTTGAACCACTCAATAAATAAAGGACATATTGACAGAAAACAGATGGACTAACAGACTACATCTTTCTCAGCTTGACAGATATTGGGAAAGGGTAGGGTAGTCCAAGATTTGAAAATTGAGTTCAGTTTTGAAAAAAAAGGACGCTAGAAGCCTAACAGTCCCTAATTGGCTGGAGTTAATATACTAACGGAGGAATAAAACTGGTTTGAAGGTAGTGCAAGTCGCCACTTGAGAAAAAGTTGTATTACACTAAAGTTGTGTGAAGACAAGATATTAGTACGATTTTGTTTTGCTGATCTGCACCAGCAAGCGATCTGGATTTGACCATATTGATCGCAACTCAAACTTATTAGTGTTAATATTTCTCTGATGCAGGTTTCATCTATGACTCAAAGTGAGCCTAGGTAAACCTATACCTGTATATATTTCTGCATCTAAAGACTTGAGGCAGTATCGACTGTGTGCCTCCTTGTTATATTTCAAGAGCAGAATCCTGACTTGGCAGTGGAAGCTGGTGATGTGAACATAATTCATCCTGTATACCAGAGGATACTAAGTTAAGAAATCGTCTCCGGGCACTTGATATATCAAACTCAACTACTCTCATTTCCCAAAAGTGTATTAGATCATTCAGATTAGGATGAAGACAGACGTTCTTTCAATCATTACCCATTCATGGGAGCAAGAGTAAATTGACACTGTTTCAGATTGACATATTTAATTAATGTTGGGAATAATAATATACTCAGTTATAAATTGAATCAATTTTATGTAAATACTATGAATTATCATTTTGAGTTTCAATATTCCAGTATACACAAAATTGTGATACTGGACCAATAAATTGTAAAAAAGATTTCACATTTTAAACTTAACTCTGGGTGTTGTTAATTAATTTTCATAGAGTTCTTAGGTGTATTTGTTGTCATTTTATTACAGCACATTTTACATTACCCTTGACACTAGCCAGATAACAGATATACACCATTATTATACTTAGGATAAAATACGTCGCAGGCTGAGGTTGTAGGGTGGTAGCAGAAAAGTCCCCTGAAAACACAAACTTTATTATCTATTAGACTCAGGGGCCTTCACAGCTTGACCTCACATCTGCAAGAAATTCACATTTTACCAATTAACATCAAAATCCCGCACAATCTGATTTGTCTAAACGTTTGTTTAATTTACTGGGTCTCAAAGAGTACCCCTACTGTTCATTCTGTAAGAGTGCTAACCTTCAACCTTTGGGTTAATAATTTTTGGGTTCTTTTCTCCATTTGGGGAGGGCGCACGTTTTTTCTACTTTATTTCATGTGCATGTAAAAGACTCTTTGATCTTTTCCTTTAGATATTTTGATAATGTCGAGTTTTAATGATAATAACCTACAAAGAAACTTACCTTTGTGTGTTGGTCAGACCCATACCCATTTATCCTTAGTCTTCTCACGTTTGTATGTCTTGTTGTCACATAGCTCTCTCTGTGTGTGTGTGTGTGTGTGTGTGAGAGAGAGAGAGAGAGAGAGAGAGAGAGAGAGAGAGAGAGAGAGAGAGAAGATTAACTTATCTATTCTGGATAGGGAGATAAAAAGCTGTTTTGCACTAAAAGTACAGTCCTACGGATAGGCTGGAAGAGATTTTCTAATTCTCCAGAGACATATCTTTTTCTCTCAATTCTACCACCTGTGAAAAATCTATTTCTATACTTTCTCGCGTATCTGTCGACATCCACTCTATATACTCAGACGGGCAAAAATAACACAATTAACATTCCGTACGACAGTTAGGAAGTCAACATCTACACTGAAGAGCTTCATGCATTTTACCTCATGCATGCGGCCATCACTGTGGTTGTACCCCAACATCTACACTGAAGAGCTTCATGCATGCGGCCATCACTGTGGTTGTACCCCAACATCTACACTGAAGAGCTTCATGCATGCGGCCATCACTGTGGTTGTACCCGTGTTAGGAAGTCAACATCTAGCTGAAAAGCCTCATTCATTTTGCAGTCATGGTTTCTGCCAGTGGCGTACTAAGGAGGGTGCAAGAGGGCGGACCGCCCCGGGTGACAGCCAGGATAGGGATGCCTTCGGACACTTCTATGATATTACTTACTGTGGTAAAGTGGGATGTTATAAATATTTATAGGGGACTTAGTGTACTGACTGAGATCAGCTGTGAAGGTATCTGTATCTAATAGGTGTAGTGTTTTGCAGATAACCTTACTTGCTACCACATTATACCTCAGTCAGAATTATTCTGGAATATTGTGATGACTACGTTAAATGTCTAGGGTATGTATATGATGAAGTGTAAGTCACAACAACAACAGACAGATAAACAATTTAATTTATTCCACCACACTTGACAACACTGTGACACTCACACACATTTAACACTATAAGACTATCTTAAATGAGGCACTGGTAAAGTTTCAAATATAAATATGTATTAATTACTTTCACTAATATATATGTCCTGATTCAACTACAAAGTGAACCAGGAATCACAATCAATTGTAATTACAATTTATATGTACAGAATTTATCAATATGAACCTTGTAGTGACATATTTTATTAATATTATCCTATGTGTGTCAGTTGTGTAGTAGTAATATGAGGTAATACTGGTTTTGTTTTTTCAAGCTATGTTGTTATTTGTCATCATGACTTCAAGTGTTTGTTTATCTTGGAAATAGTATGGGGAAAAGTTCACAGTTCCTATCAATTTAAACACTGTATTTTCCCTCTGTTTTATTATAAAGTCAGATTTTGAGGGGGGGGGGGGGGGCATAATGTTGAGGTCCTCTGGCCACAGACGCTTATCTTTCGTGATGGCGGCAGGAAAAGACTCCTCTGCTCGATAGCCTCCCTGTGTTCTGGAGACACCTCACTGGTCACTATCTGGACCCAGGAGTATGCTGTCAGCCTCTAGGTTCAGCAAAGCTCAGACCAGGTGCTGCTCAATAACTTTAGGACCACGGTCCCTGAAACAAGAAGGTTGTACCTCCTATTTCAGAACTAATTTATAATAAATTTCCAGACTGAACACAATACATAACAAACACTGAGTTCAGAGCGGTAGGCCAACTGCTATCTTCATCTGAAACAATTTTCACCAGTATACTCCTCCCTAATGGTTACTACGCCTCTGCAATTCCAGCATTATTTCTTTTCTTTCTAGTCAATAAGATAGGTGTCAGTGTACTGTTTGGCAATTCCATTTAGTTTTACTTTCCTCCGACACCTTCTGTTCAGGTTGGAGCACTATATAGGCTTTACCTCATGTTCGCTACTGAACCACACATATATACAGACATAAATTATCAATTTACATTCAATTTTCATTAAAAGATATCAAATATTTCAAGCTTACCACAATTCATGGAATAATACACAGTTACGTTGACTGGCAATGAATATAGCACAATTTCGATCTGCCGATGTCCCAGGCTTTTATTTAGAAAAATATGCACTGGCGCTCAACGCACTGGTTCTTTAGTAAGTTTATTTGAAAATGTGGTGCTGACCTGACGCCTCTGATTGACTATATTGGCGGGTCTAACCAATCGTGCCATGTTTACACAAGCGTTTGAAAAAAAAGTACTCCTACTCACGTTTCCCTAACAACAAAGAATCAATATTTATAGCCCGACTAATCGTGTTTAGCCTTACATTTACTTTCCGCCAATCAAATAGGAGGTAACATGGGGACCTATTTCCCGTACAATGGTGGTGTGAAAATCTGCCACTGAGCGATTCTGATTTTGGTGTTGTCTGACATCCCTCACTATTTTATTTTGGCTATAATTTGGTAATTCCTAGACTATTTGCGTAACGTTTAACATATTCTTTGTCAGCAAGTCCTAAGGAACCCAAATATACAAATTTAAAGGAGCTAAGTGGCTGCGTTCAAAATATGTATTTTCTAGGATAGTCGTGTAGTTGTTTTTTTATTTTTTATGTTTAGAACCGCCACCTGTCCTGCTGTACTGTCAGACTAATGTCAGGATTTCAGACATAAAACAGTAGAATGTCATGTTTCCTAATAAGCGTTTTGTAAGTTTTTAAAACCTAACTCTCGTATGGGTAGTGTTTTTTATCACTGTCGATTTGAAAAAAGCTAGTGCTTGTGGCCTTACACGCGTGATGGTAGTAATTGTGTATCGCGAGACTGTGGTAGTATTGCCTGCGTACCGGCTTTCAGCCCCTCCCTTTCTTTCTATCCTTAGTCCATCTGTCTTTCGTTTATGGTAACATAGTGTATAAAATGACATGAATGGAATATTAAATATAGGTCAGCTTGCGTATCTCAAGGTTTTTCTTAGAAAGGCAGTACACGTTTTATCGTAGAAAGCGGGTATTGAAGCAGTAGGCTTTTACTATCAACGTGAAACGTTACAATTTGCAGACGAAGGAAAAAACAAGGGGGATTTCGAGTACAGTCATTGTGACAGCACTGTTCTTTACCATTCTTCTTTCCTTTTATTAAATTTATTTGTTAGGCTTTACATTTACGTTTTAATTTATATATGTGGATTAGAATTTCACACGACAAATTCTCCCCACTTAAAACAGACGTTATATGTCAGTCTATAATTCTATATACACATAGAGAAATTTAGTATCTTTCCTGGGGCTTAGGGTGATTCTCATGACACGGATGGCGGCTTAAAAAATCCGCTCCCAGATTTGTTTTTCCACTTATATACTCTATGCTAAACTCAAATGGCTGCATCAATAATGACCAACGGAGTAATCTAGAGTTCTCATGTCTAGCCTGTGCTAGAAACGACAAAGGTTTGTGATCCGTTTGCAACTTAAATGCCTTCCCATACAGATAAATATTGAATTTCTTTATCGCCCATATTACTGCAAGACATTCCTTTTCGCTAGTTGAGTAATTGGTTTCAGCTTTATTCAACTTTCTGCTAGCATATGCTACTGGGCTTAATTCCCCATCCAATGCATCTGATTTCTGTAGCAAAGTTGCACCTAACCCAATATTACTGGCATCAGTCCTTACAATGAATTCTTGACTTAAGTCAGGTAATTTCAAAATAGGTTTGCTTGTGAGCTTTTCCTTCAATTCCTGGTAAGCCATTTCACATTGTGGTGTCCATGTAATTCGATCTGGATTTCCCTTACGTGTCAAATCAGTTAACGGTGCACATATGGAATTAAAGTTTTTGATATACTTTTGGTAGAAACCACATAATGAGACAAAGGATCTCACGTCTTTCTTGGTTTGTGGTCTCGGGGCTTTCTTTAGTTTCTCTAAATTCTTGGGGTCAGGGGTCATGTTTCCCTGATAAACTGTGTGTCCCAAGAATTCCAATTCTTTACATCCAACGCAACATTTGGTTGGTCGGGCTGTTAAATTCGCTTCCCTAAGTCGATTAAACAGCATGTTCAGAGAGTCAATGTGTTCCTCAAATGTTTCTGTTGCTATAAGGATATCATCCATGAAATTTGTGATACATGGATTATTCAGAGGGTCCAATAATTTTCTCATCATTCTAGAGAAGACACTAGGCGCATTCTTCAATCCAAATGGCAATCTATTAAACTCATAGTGTCCTTCTGAGGTACTAAAAGCTAGGTATGGTCTAACCTCAGGCTTTACTGGAATCTGATAGTATCCTTTACTCAGATCCACTTTTGAGAAATATTTAGCTTTATTTAGCCTGGCAAACAGCTGATTTGTATCCGGCAATGGATCCACCTGTCCTTCTGTAATAGCATTCAGTCTCCTGTAATCTATACAGAGTCTATGTTCTCCAGAGGGCTTCCTTAAGAGTACAACACCTGGAACTATACGAAGATTCACTGTGTGAAATAATTCCTTCCTTCAACAAATAGTCTATCTCTTCCTTCAAAGCTTTCTCCTTAGCAAAAGGAATCGAATAGGGTTTCATACAGACAGGTGTGGGGTCTATCAGCTTCATATCATATTCCAATAGGTTTGTATGCCCTGGTCGGTCTGTTAACACCTCTGTATGAGTATCTAGAACCTGTTGCACTCTCTCTTTCTGAGTTTTCGTTAAATGTGTACTGATTTTCACCTGTGCCGCTGTCTCACAGGGGTGTAATGGATATTCAAATGATGAAAGTGGTTCCTTTTTCATCTCCATGGCGATGGACAAGGTCAACAAGTGTGTCTCTTCCTGATTTTCTCTTTCCAAATATTTCTTCAGGAGATTCACATGATAGATTTTTTCTTTCCCCTTCTTATCTATCTTATAATTGGTTCTAGACACCTTCTCTAGAACTGTATATGGACCTTGCCATCCAATTTGTAACTTATTCTGACTACCGGGGAGAAGAAGCAGTACCTTCTCTCCCACAGCCAAATCTCTGTCTTTAGCTTTCCTGTTATAATAGGCAGCATGTTTCTTCCTGGCTTGTCTCAAATTTTCATTGGCAAGTTTCCAGCCAGTTTTTAAACGAGTGGTCAGCTCATTCACATATTGGTATGAGGATGTAATATTTTCCTCTGCTTTTTCATCAGTCCACGTTCTTAACAGAGCTTCGAGTGGACCTTTTATTGGCCTTCCAAACAATAATGTTGCCGGGGCCATACCGGTTGAACTATGGGGTACCTCCCGATAAGCAAAGAGGGCGGCGTGAAGGTACTGGTCCCACGTATCTGGTTTTTCGTGTGCCAACTTTCTCAGGATCGACATCAACGTGCCATTAAATCTTTCCACTTGGCCGTTCCCTTGGGGGTGGTACACACTACAATGGAAGTGTTTGGCCTGGAAGATCCTGAAAACTTCTTCTGTTAGTTTCCCCTTGAACTGAGAGCCATTATCAGTCAAGATTTGATTGGGAAAGCCTAACCTTGTGAAAATTGTGAGCAATGCCTCTGCCACATGTTTAGAATCAATCGATGACAGGGCTACCGCCTCTCCCCACATAGAACAAGTGTCCACCAGAGTCAGAATGTAGCTGTTCCTTCTCTTGGTTCGGGTGAGAGGTCCCACAAGATCCACGGCAACTCTCTCAAAGGGTGTTCCCACTATGGGCATTTCCCCCAGAGTTGCTGGTGCAGTCCAATGTTTAGGTGCTACTCGTTGGCACTCTGGACAGGATTTTACATATCGTTTGATATCTTCAGTTATCCCTGGCCAGAAATAGTGACAAGCTATACGCTGTCCTGTTGCGCTGATCCCCATATGACCACTGAAGGGAATCGCATGCCCTAGTTCCAACACTTTAGTCCTATATGAAGTGGGAAGGACCAGCTGTCCGTGACCATTGGATTCAGATCCAGCCTTCCTATATATCAGCTTGTTCTTCATATAAAACTCTCCCTTGCCTGGAGGTGTATGGGTTTTGGGCAACTTCTTGAAACACGGCTTGAGTGTTTTGTCCTCAGCCTGTGCCTTCCTCATCTCATCTGGATGAGTATTTATTGGATTATCCTCCTCCTTTTTAGACTGTGATCTGGTCTGCACTGTTGCCAATATCACAGGTCTCTTGGGATTCCCCAAGAAGACATATCTACACCCCAATATCAGAGGGTAGATTGGCTCATTTATCACTGCTGCTTTTATGATTCCTTCCACATATCGCGTTTTCACCTTTATCCGGGCGACGGGAAGTGTCATGGTAGCTACATCCTTGGTTGCAGTTTGAATCTCCACTGTTTCTGTGGTGTATTGATCGGCCTGCACCAGGTGAGAACTCACAACGGAATCGTAATCTAAACCGGTATCATATAAACACCTTATAGTGACACCATTACAGATGACATCTTCACACACTGGGGGGTGGTATGGTTCCTGTAGTTCTGCAGGTTTGACCTTTTTTTTCCTTTTTCCCAGATGTCATAGCAGCACAATGAGGAGGTTTCCTTCTACAATGGTCAGTGTCATGATTGTTCATCTTACAATTTTTACACCACCTTTTCCCTTGGTTGAAAGATTTTCTTTCATCATATTTCCTTTCATCGAATTGTGGGGTTTTATTTTTATTGTCATACCGTGGCCTATCAAATTGGTGCTTACCTTTGTTTTGATCTCTAGGATCAAATTTATTAAAGTTCTGTGGTGCCCTAAAATTTTCTACCTGTTTCTTTTTATTACCTGATACCTCTGCCTGAGCCGCTTGATACCTTTCTGCAACATTTAGCAACTCACCCAGCCTCTCTGCACCTTGTTCCATGAGAAACTTTCTCAGGTCTGGAGCCATGGACTCTCTTAATTGTTCTATAAGGACCATTTCCCTAAGATCTTGGGTTTTCCCCAGAGAAGTCCATTTCTCCAAGTATGTCTCTAACCGTGCAGGGAACTGGTGATAGGTTTCTCCTGATAGTAGTTAAGCATTCCTAAATTTTTTCCTATAAAATTCTGCGTTCTTTTCATATCTTAACAAAAGAGCCTGCTTTAACATGTCATAATTTTCCTGATCACCTCTGCTCATTTTGGCAAAAACTTCATAAGCTGCCCCACGAAGACCTTGAGATAACTTAAAGCTCCACCTTTCTCTCTCTAACCCATATGTGGTAGCTAATAGTTCATATCTATTTAGATAGCTCTCAATATCATCGTCTTTCTCAACAAAATGATCTAAATGAAAATTCATAGCTGAGGTTGAGGCTCCCTGACTAGCAGTGGCATCAGAGGCAAAGGGACTGGCACCATTTTCAGGAGCATGGCCTTGAAACTCAAACTCCCTTAGTCGTAACTCATGCCATTTTCTAACAGGTAAATGTAGGTAATGTCTAACTAAACAATACACTCTGATATTACTTATCCAAAGACACCACAGGCACTGAGAGCTCAACGTTATTTATTTCCACCCAAGGATACCTTTTAATTCTTATTATTCCCAATATCTATAACAGGAGAAAGTTCAATATCCCTGGAGCGAGACCCCAATATATGTGGTAAAGTGGGATGTTATAAATATTTATAGGGGACTTAGTGTACTGACTGAGATCAGCTGTGAAGGTATCTGTATCTAATAGGTGTAGTGTTTTGCAGATAACCTTACTTGCTACCACATTATACCTCAGTCAGAATTATTCTGGAATATTGTGATGACTACGTTAAATGTCTAGGGTATGTATATGATGAAGTGTAAGTCACAACAACAACAGACAGATAAACAATTTAATTTATTCCACCACACTTGACAACACTGTGACACTCACACACATTTAACACTCTATAAGACTATCTTAAATGAGGCACTAGTAAAGTTTCAAATATAAATATGTATTAATTACTTTCACTAATATATATGTCCTGATTCAACTACAAAGTGAACCAGGAATCACAATCAATTGTAATTACAATTTATATGTACAGAATTTATCAATATGAACCTTGTAGTGACATATTTTATTAATATTATCCTATGTGTGTCAGTTGTGTAGTAGTAATATGAGGTAATACTGGTTTTGTTTTTTCAAGCTATGTTGTTATTTGTCATCATGACTTCAAGTGTTTGTTTATCTTGGAAATAGTATGCGGAAAAGTTCACAGTTCCTATCAATTTAAACACTGTATTTTCCCTCTGTTTTATTATAAAGTCAGATTTTGAGGGGGGGGGCATAATGTTGAGCTCCTCTGGCCACAGACGCTTATCTTTCGTGATGGCGGCAGGAAAAGACTCCTCTGCTCGATAGCCTCCCTGTGTTCTGGAGACACCTCACTGGTCACTATCTGGACCCAGGAGTATGCTGTCAGCCTCTAGGTTCAGCAAAGCTCAGACCAGGTGCTGCTCAATAACTTTAGGACCACGGTCCCTGAAACAAGAAGGTTGTACCTCCTATTTCAGAACTAATTTATAATAAATTTCCAGACTGAACACAATACATAACAAACACTGAGTTCAGAGCGGTAGGCCAACTGCTATCTTCATCTGAAACAATTTTCACCAGTATACTCCTCCCTAATGGTTACTACGCCTCTGCAATTCCAGCATTATTTCTTTTCTTTCTAGTCAATAAGATAGGTGTCAGTGTACTGTTTGGCAATTCCATTTAGTTTTACTTTCCTCCGACACCTTCTGTTCAGGTTGGAGCACTATATAGGCTTTACCTCATGTTCGCTACTGAACCACACATATATACAGACATAAATTATCAATTTACATTCAATTTTCATTAAAAGATATCAAATATTTCAAGCTTACCACAATTCATGGAATAATACACAGTTACGTTGACTGGCAATGAATATAGCACAATTTCGATCTGCCGATGTCCCAGGCTTTTATTTAGAAAAATATGCACTGGCGCTCAACGCACTGGTTCTTTAGTACGTTTTTATTTGAAAATGTGGTGCTGCAAGCGTTTGAAAAAAAGTACTCCTACTCACGTTTCCCTAACAACAAAGAATCAATATTTATAGCCCGACTAATCGTGTTTAGCCTTACATTTACTTTCCGCCAATCAAATAGGAGGTAACATGGGGACCTATTTCCCGTACAATGGTGGTATGAAAATCTGCCACTGAGCGATTCTGATTTTGGTGTTGTCTGACATCCCTCACTATTTTATTTTGGCTATAATTTGGTAATTCCTAGACTATTTGCGTAACGTTTAACATATTCTTTGTCAGCAAGTCCTAAGGAACCCAAATATACAAATTTAAAGGAGCTAAGTGGCTGCGTTCAAAATATGTATTTTCTAGGATAGTCGTGTAGTTGTTTTTTTATTTTTTATGTTTAGAACCGCCACCTGTCCTGCTGTACTGTCAGACTAATGTCAGGATTTCAGACATAAAACAGTAGAATGTCATGTTTCCTAATAAGCGTTTTGTAAGTTTTTAAAACCTAACTCTCGTATGGGTAGTGTTTTTTTATCACTGTCGATTTGAAAAAAGCTAGTGCTTGTGGCCTTACACGCGTGATGGTAGTAATTGTGTATCGCGAGACTGTGGTAGTATTGCCTGCGTTCCGGCTTTCAGCCCCTCCCTTTCTTTCTATCCTTAGTCCATCTGTCTTTCGTTTATGGTAACTTAGTGTATAAAATGACATGAATGGAATATTAAATATAGGTCAGCTTGCGTATCTCAAGGTTTTTCTTAGAAAGGCAGTACACGTTTTATCGTAGAAAGCGGGTATTGAAGTAGTAGGCTTTTACTATCAACGTGAAACGTTACAATTTGCAGACGAAGGAGAAAACAAGGGGGATTTCGAGTACAGTCATTGTGACAGCAATGTTCTTTACCATTCTTCTTTCCTTTTATTAAATTTATTTGTTAGGCTTTACATTTACGTTTTAATTTATATATGTGGATTAGAATTTCACACACAGTTACTGTTAAAAATATACTTGCAAGTGTGATTCTATATGGAACGGGGTGCCGAAGGTAGAATCCTCCCCGAGTGCCACATACTTTAAGTACGCCTCTGGTTTCTGAAGCACTTTATTTTACAAGTTGGTGTTGATAGCCTCATTCACAACCTCCAAATTAATAGCCTTTTATGCCATGTGTAAGGGGGCAGAGGTTCTATTCTGTCTTAGCGCTCTGTAAGATTCTAGAAAAACTATACGTGGTCATGGTAATCAATAAGAGACTGTAAGTTCTTCTTCTTCTTCTTCTTCCTCGTTCGTCCTGAAAAGGACGTTGGTTGCGTTGTGTCTGTTTACGCCGGAGCTGTGATATCTGCACGTTTCGGTCGACACATCCGACTTCAGCACGGCATTTTTTAGACCGGGTTTGCCTTCCCTCTGCGATCCCTACTCTCTCAGCCAGACTGCAGTGATGTAGCCTGTTTCCAGGACCACCACGTGGAGGTGGAGTAGGGTCTTGGTCAGCTTTGGTTCGCTGACTCTGATGCAAGCAGTCAAGCTATGGGTCGCTGACTGCATTCTCTACTGCTGCATCTTTGGGTCCCACTGTAAGTTCAGCCTTGCTTTTGATTTTGTTGTTTTAAGGACCCCTTTTATTTCACACAGACAACTCCATCAGTGCCCTGATCTCCTCACTTAGATCACACAAGGAGGATCTCAGCACAGTGAATGAATTCCGTAGCACCGTCGAAGATTTCGATGTGTTTATCCAGGAATAACACATTCTATAAATATTTTTGTGAGGTTTTCCCTAATTTTGTTAATTTTTGCCAGGTCAGCAGCCGTATGGCCTACTCTTTACGATTTTCACTTACCGAGGGATTTTTAACGTGCGCAACTTTCACACGGGACCTCCTACTTTTTTCACCCTTGTCCAAGACGGCTAGGCGTCCGATCTCGCTACCTACAAGATCATGGGAGAGTATGACACCATTATGACTCACTGGTTCAGAAAAAAATTTCCATCAAATATATTCCCTGTACTAGGAACCGAACGCGGTACCTTCAGAATTAGAGGTGGACTCCATACCTCTCAGCCACTCCTACCCCCAGTTCAGCCTTACTAGCCTGCAGCTACATGTATTAGCTGGACCGCATCTTCAACTTAAGTATCTGGGCGGTCATACTGTGTGGCTCTGAAGCATGCAAAATGGCAAACACTTCAAAGAAACAAGTTACAGGCTTTTATAAATGGGCGTCTGTTTACACTAGCAGGGTTTAAATGGTATAACAATGTAGTGTTGAACAATATAATTTTTATTGTGGGAAAAAATTTTAATTCGTATAACAGACCTTTTCTCGTATATGATCCATGTTTCGCATAACGACCGCAAGGCAGTCGCACAATGAGTGATTTCTGTTTGACTGCCATTCTCAACGCAAATATCTGCGGCAGTGGTTTTGATTTTTTTACTCCAAAAGATAAATTTCCTGTCATAAATTTGTTTACCTATTTATTATCTGGCCTGCAGAAAAGGATCAATGATTGTATGTGAAGAAAACACAGCGGCCATCGAAAATCACACACGTAATCACGTGCCAGGCTCATGTTAATTCTCAGGGAGGGACAGCGAAAAAATATCATCGTCATTCTCAGCATTATCATCTTTTCTTATGCTCCTTATCGAGCGTGAAACAACCACTACAGCTGGTCCCATTAGAGGTAGCCTTGCAGTAGATAATTTACATGCTCTTGCCGAGGTGGTTTCTATAGCAACTTGTTTTATATGATGAAGTTGACAGCCCCCCATGCACATCCTTATATTACGACATGCTTGAGTCAACAATGGTCCTGTTATTTCTTTATCTCCTGATGGACCCCCCGGAACAACACGGCACAACAAAAGATAACTAACCACTCTTTTCTCAGGCATGTGGAAAGAGGCCAATGCGCAAAGGAAGATTATTAAGAGATATGAATAATAGGCCCGACCCAGTCCACAAGTTTCATAGGCAACAACAGACCATTCTTTTCAGCCGCAGATTTGGCCATTACTCATCAATCGCCTCAATCATCAAAATACATAATTCCCGCCGTAAGTACTTGTTCGGTCGGTCGGTCAGTCACATTTTGCACACCGTCATTTGCGCACTTTTTTCTATTTTCGAGTGAGTGCATTAACTTTCAAGCACAGCTAAGGGGGTGCAACTGTGGTTGAAAGTTAGACAATAATTGTATTGCTTCCCCTTATATGTACTCTCGCGAAAATAAAATAAAAATGCGCAAATGAAGGTGTGCATGAACAGTTTGATTATGGAAAGAAGCCAACAACACGATTGATAAACAGTACATGAACTGGAGTTTCGTCAAACTTCAAACGTTGTTCTTAGAGGCAGTAAGTCGACCAAGGCTTCTCAGAGGCGGTAAGACGACTAGGGCAAGATTTTAAAAGATGCACGAACAATTACGAGACATGCTGTCATAAAAGAAATGTTAGTTATTTAGTCAATTTATGGTCCATTAGACAATTATCACTGCTCTACGTGTCATTTAGGTTGGGTTACTCATGTCTACATATTTAATACATCTATATAATTTTCACTACAAATATCTAAAGACGATCGTCTGCAATGAAATGACCACAGTAGTGATAGTACCGTCTGTACTGCATGTAGCAGAAACAACACACTATAATTAACAACCTGCCAATTTTGGCGGGTTGTTGCTAGTATATAAATAATGTCTACGTGGAAACGGAATCTAAACCTCTGAAAGCGTGCTCCAAAACTGCACAGCCCACAATAACCTACTGCGTCACACCTGGCCAGAGGGCGCGGAGCTGGGACAGAAGCTGTGGGGAAGCCGCATGGACCTGGTCAAATCAGTGGTCTTCGTCCTAGCGACAGGCATTCAGAATTTATCGTGAGAACAAACTGAACGCAGAAGAAGAAGTAGAAGAAGAAGAGGCGGAGCAGAAGAACGAACGAACGAACTTTATTTTCAAAGGGTTGAGAATTGGGCACGCAGGCCCGTCTGACATTCTGCCCTTCCTTTCTCCCGTCTTTTATACTGATTTCATTTATTCTCACATACAATTTACCCATCAATTCAAGGAATTCAACGTTGTACAGGTAAAATAATAGCATACTCACATTCACAGTATCTAATTATAAACATGAAATAAAATATGTTGAAAAGTACAAACTAAGTATTACCATGAAACAAAATATGTTGAAAAGCACTAACATCATCATTAAACCTACACTCGATATTATACCATTTGTTCGGAAAAATAATCATATTAGGGGGGCAGATAATCAGAACTCATAAAGTATTCGAAAAGTTTACGATTGTATGAATAGGGACTGAGGTTGTTATGTTTTAGATAATGTGGAAGATAGTTCCAAAGATGAGCAGCAGAGTAAGCTAAGCTTTTCTTGAATAAGTCAAGCCTAGGCTTGGGCACTTGTATTTTGTTAAGGCGTTGACTGCGTCTTTCACTGTATTTGAACATTGGCCACAGATATGTTGGAGCATTCTGTGACAGGATTTTGTGAACAAATTTAGCTTTGTTGAACAGAAAGCGCTTTCTTAGAGGCAATATTTTGAGATATTTATATAGATCTACACACTGTGTTTGGCAGTTGTCAGAAACTAGACGCACTGCACGCTTTTGTAGTGAATGGAGTCTTTTTGTGTTGGACATAGAACAACCATCCCAGATTGTGGAGCAATAGTCAAGGTTTGTTTGTATGTGAGATACATAGAACAATTTTCGTGCATCTTCATCTAGGAAATGTTTGATTTTAGCTAACTGGTAAACTTTCTGTGCCGTTTGCTTAGTCAGTGCATGAACATGTGAGTTCCAATTTAGATGCTGGTCAACGACTATTCCTAGAGTTTTATGTTCATTAACGTTTCAATTGGTGAGGTACCAATATAGATCTGAAGTGTTGTTTTCTCAGAATTTTGTAATTTTTGTCTAGTTGATATTAACATGCACTTTGTTTTAATTATATTAATTAGCATGCGATTTCCGATGCTCCACTTAATCAGATTGTCTGTATCTTTTTGTAACGATAGTTCGAGTGTGTTGCAACTCGTATCACTCGTGTAGATAGTACAGTCATCAGCAAATAGGTCACAGGATGCGTGTTCGACGTGTAATGGAAGGTCATTAATGTATATGGCAAAAAGTAGAGGCCCAAGAATAGAGCCCTGAGGAACGCCGGTATTTATTATGGTTGGGTATGAGCAAGAGTTATTGTAAGAAACTACATGTTTTCTGTCTGACAGGAATGATTTAATTATCGTCACTAGTTGAAGGTTTACTTTTGATGTTTCTAGTTTTCTAATTAAAATAGCGTGATCTATCATATCAAATGCTTTTTTAAAGTCTACAAAAACTGCCCCACATATGTTATCGTTATTAATATTTAAGTGCCAGTTGTCAATCATCTTAGTTAGAGCTGTGTGACATGAATGTTTAGGTCTAAACCCCGACTGACTATCAATTAGCAAGCCGTTGTTAACTAGCTGTTGTAGTGTTATTTTATGTATGTGTTTTTCTAGTGGTTTGGATAGCGATGATATTAAGGAGATTGGCCTATAGTTACCAAGGTTATTATTGTCGGAAGAGCCAGGTTTTAAGAGAGGATATACCTTAGCGACTTTAAAGTGCCACGGAAAGTAGCTCCGTGCGATACATTGATTGTATATGTATAAGGTGAATTTGGTATTGTAGATTTAAGATTGTTTATTTTGGCCCGAAGGTAATTGCTGAAGGTTTGGGGAGTTTTTTTTTTTTTTTTTTTTTTTTTTTTTTTTTTTTTTTTTGCGTTCGCCCGCTAATACTCGAGGCGAAATCTCAGGTTATTATTTTATGTCTTAACCTGAGATTGATTTTACGTGAGTATCCCTTTATTTCTTGTACAGAGACAGGTGTCCCTCGCCATTCAGGCAAATACTCGCCGATTTCGGAGGTACCCATTGCAGCTGGGTCGGCTCAGGAGCCGCCAGTCCCTGGTCGACGAAACACATCGTTACCGAAACAAATCACTGCCATAGCATAAAAATGCTTCTTGTCGGCTTGTGATAGACACCAGCCACATTGGTGTTTCCATGCTCCGCCGGGAGCAACCAGAGAAACACATGTCTCAACAAAGGAGTGGCCTCGCGCTCTCCAGAAATCTAAATACATATTCTCACCTCACAGTAACCCATTAAATATATACAGTAGAATTATGATAAGTAGGCTATCGTGAAATACACTCAATTACTTTTACATTAGAAAAATAAAATATAATTATTCTCGACTTAAACCAAACTGGAACTAAATACACAACGTGTCACAATGGCGTAATGATTGCATAGGTTTACCACGTAGGGGGCGTGTTTATTCGCCGCTTTTTATACAGTCCTCGCCATCGTGAAGAATAATTACAATCTTGCTATACTTTAATCTTATCTACATTCCCGTGAAATAGCTTCATACTATATCTGCCTTTCTGATAACATTTTGTCCAGTTTCATGTATAAAATATACTCTCCTACTAAATTTGCCCGGTCTGATGGATGAAATACTTGATACTAAATTCTCACATCTGGATTTAGGCTTTGCGTGCTTAATAAAAACTATCAAACATTATTTTTCACTCATCTATCATTCTTCCAGACTAAATCATAATGTCCTAAAAAGACATTTCCTTTGGTATCCCATCTATCAATTTCCTTAAACATTAAATAAGAATCGTGCTGAATATTATTCTAGAATTATATAAAATTAATTCTAATTTAAAAATTAACTCACAAGTGCTGAAAATGCATTTACAGTTTGGCTTCTGTACGTCTGTTCTCTCTGGCGGCTGATACTAGGAAAGGTCCGCTGGTATTCGCTATCTCTTTTTATAGGCACTAGGCTAATCACTCACGTTTTACTGCGCTAGGCGTAAATCTTGACTACAAATATCACACGCGATTATCGCTTAGGAATAGCGAAAACACAAATAAAACCTACAGCTATTTAATATAACACAATTCTACACCACAACTTAATTTAAATGCATTATTATGGCATTTTCATCAATCTTCTACTTCAGATTTTTCACAACCCAGGCTCGCACCGTCACGTGATCTGACAGTCACGTGGGCCGACCGAAAATATATGGGCGACAAACATGCCTTGAACTGAAGTGGGGGTGGGGCCTCAGGGGTGTCTTCCCGGCCCATCACAGGTACATAGTAAGGCCCGCGTCGCACAGACATCATTAGTGCTTGGCTGAGTGATGCTGGACTGAATTGCATCAGGTAGCCAAGTTCTGGGTTCCACTGAGCACGATCAGAAAGGCTACGGGAGGAAGCTTGACGACTGTAGATTTCGTCTGCAGTGGTTACAACACTTGTAGGAGATTTTTGGGTCTGTGACATTGTGGCACTGCTTCTTGAACTGTCATATAATGTGTTTGTGAGGGGCTGTCTTATAGGTAGTGGAGGAAACATAACATCGTAACGTTCGGCTTCCTGGCTGTAGGTGGCGTTCTGTTTGTTGTTAGGTACTTTGTTGGTTACAGGAGCGCTTCTTTGAGGGGCGGGTAAGGTGTGTTGTGCATTTTCATGAAGGGCTGATCTCATGGTAGATCGGTTTGCGTTCTCTGTGTCTGGTGGGTTGTCGTGTTGCGTTCGCTGCGGGTACTTGATGTTTTTTGCTAGAATGCTGCTACCTAGTTTTGATGTATGTATTTGATCGATGTAAAGGCGTTTCTTTGGTGCTCCAGAGTTGCTTGTGAAGAAAGGAGTGTTGTTGATATAGCCAATGTTGTTGTGTTCACAATAGCTCTGGATTGTCTTGTTGTTGGTGTCGGCTACGCGACGTTGGAAGCCATAGCAAGGTGGAATAATGGATGACATAAAAATGGAGGTGTTAGGAAATTTTTGTTTTATTGTTGTGGCCAGTTTGGAAATCGCCGAAGGGTTAACGCTGTGTCCATTCATTATGTCGTTGATCCCTACATGTACTGTTGTTCTTGTAATATTATGATGTATGTCGAACCTATGAATTCTATCAATTAATCTTTCAGTTCCAGCTCCAGGTATCGCTAAAACTGAGACAGTTTCCTCTTTTGAAGTAGACATCCGATCATTGTAAATGCCTTTTAGGAGAGAGTCGCCAATTATAACATGTGTTGTTTTACTACATGGTTGTTGATTCGGCTTTCGTTTTGATTCTTGTTGCCGCCATTGATTTTCCTCGTGTGAATCGTCCTGAATAGTCTGGGTGTTTTCATCGGATGGTTGTGGTGTCAGTATCTGATCTGGTAGCGGCGTTAGTGCCTGTTCATTTTGTACTGAACTCTGGTTAAGGGCGGTAAACCTGTTGCTTACTTTTACACTAATAGGGTAAGCTTCGTGCGCACGTGTATCCTCAACTTTTTTGATGTTACGTTGGTGCTCCTTGCGGCGTTTGTTTGATGTATGTTCTTTGGATGGATCTCCAGAAGCTTCAGGTACTATAAGAGTATGTTCCGAGTGCTTTGTTTTATAAATCGAAAAATCGCTTCGTAGTTGCTCGACGACGTGTTTCATATTGGAATTATCTTCTCTCAGATGCAGTATTTCCTGTTTGAGTAGTTCGTTTTCTGTGCTGATTGATTTATAGACATTAGTCGTCAGATCGGCAATTAGTGTTCGAAGGGTGTCCTCCATTTTTAGCATCAGCTCCTGGCAGCACTGCGCATTTATCATGTGAGTGACTTCTGGGTGATTTTCACGTGATAATGTTTCATCTGTTTGTGTGCTAGTGTCTTTAGGGCCCATTGGATATTCTATGGCCAGTATAGGTTGAGAAAATGGAGTATTTGCTACTGTGTCGCTCATTGGAAGGTCGCGTGCTGCGGGAGGCAAAGTGGATGTATTTGTGGGAGAGTGTATGCTAGAGTTAATGTTGATGATTTCGCTATCAGCAGATGAGACGCTGTCAGCTGATGATGTGATGTCTATTGCGAGCTGAGGTAAACATATTGTCGAGTCCAATTGTGTGGTACAAATTATGTTTTGTGCAGACTCATTTAAACTGACAAAGTCCGTTGCCAGCCATGATTCAATAACAGTAGGAGTTGCTTGGACCATTATCTTGTTTTTTGTATGATAAAGGTGCACAGATAGTAGTGGTGTTGTGATGAAATCTTCTACAAAGGCACCTTGTTTATCTGCTCTCGTCTCGACATGGTCATTCTGGTAGTGTTTGGTACACGTTGTGCGAAATGCCTCATAATGATATGTATTGTGGAAGAGTACAGTAGCACATTTACCGTCATTTGCTACTTTAAAGGTTAAATCCGACTCTTTGTTACATCCACGCAGTTTAACGCGAACAGCTCTGCTTTGGTCTAGGCTGTAATTTTTCATAGAGGTCGGGCGCAATCTACAGTCCCTAGCGGTTTTCATTACCTGCGAGCCATGACCGATCTCTAGGTGTGACATGTTTACATGCCACTGGGATTAATTGCCAGCGAAATACGTTGCCCTCTGTTCAAGAGGGTCTGATAGTCAACAAAAAAAAATAAATAAATAAATAAATAAATAAAATACTGAAAAATACACTGGCCGACCGTCTCTTCTTTACAGCGGTCAGTAACGAGTCACGGGGTCATTTTTTAAAAGCTTTGTCGAAGGCATTTACAGTCCAAAAGTGAATACACCGGTATAAAAATCCGGATACGACGATGCTGTTGTTCCCGCTCGCCATAATCACATTACATTCTTAGTGGGCGGACAAGCCCTGTGTTTAGCGTTCTGGCTATTGTTCCCTGGCCAGAAGGTCACCAACAAAGTTTGGAATGTTGAAGTAGTTTTCCATTTATCGAAAAATGGTGGCAGACACGATGAACGCTCCTACCGTCATTCCATACAGAAAAAACACAATATTTATACGTGAATTTAACACAATTACAAAATAAACTATTTCACTGTATGTCAAACAAAACCGCCAACACATGGATATATAAACCGTCCATATTAAATGGGAACAACTTCAATAAAATATCCGAAATGTAGAGCCAAATAAAAACACGTCCGCACAGCACGAGGACAAGAATAATTACAAGAAAAACAAGAAGATTTTTTTTCATGCAGTTAGATCCGTTCTCTCTTAAATGTCCCTATTGTTTTGTTCGTTTCTTCTTCTTTGTTCATCCTCTGACGTCAATTTGAATGTGTTCAAAGAAAGCAGTGCCACAGTTACACACATTGGTAGTTCCTATCTTTAACTTGTTGAATAGGTAATTGTACCTGTCCAAAGCTGAAGTCATTTTTATTGTGGCCTGGGTGTTCTGCTTCCCACTTGCTCCTTGTGTCTGCGGTTGATAAAACTCTTCTCCGCTTCATAAGTTATGCTTGTAACTCTCCCCCTTGCTTTGCAAATCATGTCAGCCTCTTCATTTCCAGGGACGTAGCACTGAGAAGGGATCCACCGAATCACAACTCTTTTGAATTGCTGACACAATTTGTGAAGTGTTATTGTTATGATTAAAATTCATAACGATTGTGTCTGTGTAATTAGGTAGCTCGATAGGGCTCATTGTTTGTTTATTTTATACGGAGTCATTTATTAATACAGGAAGTGGCGTCATGCCGATATGGTTGTTTGGCCGACGTGAAACTACAAATGCAGAAATGAGGAGATTGTCTGCAGGCCTTCTACCATTGTGTGTCATGGCGAGTGGAAGCATGTGTTTGAGCTCCTAAATTTAAGTGTCTATCACTGAGTTATTTCATTACTAATACATCAAGATCTTCTGTAAGGTGTATCTAGTTATCTACATTTACAACGAGTATAGCTTCTCAATGTCGAGTGTGAATATATATTTAAAATGCTAGAAATGAAAAGGACAGCGTCCCAGACATGAACGGACTGCCTAAAGTTATATCGACGACTGCATATAATATGCCATGGTATATTAGCCTGAACTGTATTTCAATTTGGAGCAGTGTCACAGTCTTAATAAAAATGTATACCGTCCACTTCGTCCATTGTGGCTCAAATAATTCGAATTGATGTTGGCTTGTTTCGGTGTCTGATACGTCTACTACCCTAGAAGTTATCTTGCCCACAGGAACCATCCTGTCACTAAATATTAACATTCACAATATAAAAGACACGTAACAGCCGTCCAGGTCTGCATTAATTTGAGTCCGGTTAATCCCGACAAAGTCCTCGTGGCCGTAACGTAAGCCATTCCTTTGCCCTTTGACCTATGAAGCGGCAGACTATTTTCGTTCACCCATTACAAAAACACAGAACGGGTAATTTTATTTTTTAATATTTTTCCCCCTATTTTAGTGTTCTTTCACTTATTGTCATATTTCCTTCTAATATAGGAATTCTTAACCTGTGGTCCATGGAGTGTGAGTGGATTCTACGGAGTCCTTGTACATAACTTAAAATGTAAAAAATTTTATTACGCTTTCACTTTGATTTTTTCCAAGAAGGGGTCCATAGCCGTCATTGGACAATCAAAGGAGTCCATGGCATACAAAAACTAAAAAAAAAAAAAGGCTATGAAACCCTGTTTTTGTAGCTATTTATTACCATTTATCAATACATTATAAAATAAAATAAAGATGTTTATAAAACAATACGTGAAGGCTACTGGCAAAATTATCAACGTTTTGAGCAAAGATGTTAACAATTTGTTAGGAAAAACCAGCTCTTTTAAAATTATGGGAAAATGTTACATGGCAAAAGTGTGAAGATATCCCTGCTGTAGATTCTAAAATAGACCAGTTCTAGGTAGATCTGGAAGATAGACTTAAGCCAGGAGGAAACATATCTGTTCCTGGAAACCTAGATAATAGAACCAACAGATAGACAGATATATGTACAGTCACATAGACAGAAAGACAGACAGACCGGTAGACGGACGGACAGACAGACGGATAGATAGATAGATAGATAGATAGATAGATAGATAGATAGATAGATAGATAGATAGACAGACAGACAGACAGACAGGCAGGCAGGCAGACAGACAGACAGACAGACAGACAGACAGACAGAACGAACGAACGAACGAACTTTATTTTCAAAGGGTTGAGAATTGGGCTCTGTCATGAAATATTCTAATCCACATATATAAATTATTAGGTAAATATGAAGCCTAACAAATAAAATTAATAAAGAGAAGAGCAATGGTAAAATGACAGTGCTGTCCCAAAGAATGTACTCGAAATCCCCCTTGTTTTCTGCTTCGTCTGCAAATTGTAACGCTTTCACGTTGATAGTAAAGCTTACTGTATTATTACCCGCCTTCTTCAATGAAACGTGTGCTGTATTTCTTGGAAAAGCATTGAGACGTACTGCGTAATGACCTAAATTAACCCTAACATTAATTATACTGCGTTACCAAAACGAACGAACAGATGGACTAAAGGGATAAAAAGAGAAGGGAGAGGCAGAAAGCCGAACACTAAACCCGCTTCGCGCGATACACAATTACTACCATCACGCGTGTAAGTCTACATGCACTAATTTTTTTTCAGACGGACAGTGATAAAATACACTACCCTTTCCCAGAGTTAGGTTTATAAATCATAACAGACTCTTATTAGAAAAGACAACATTATATGGGTTTACGTTTGAACACATAACAGTACCCAGACAGCACATCTTCTAAACAGGAGATAGAAGAAATTGCATATTTTGAACGCAGCCACGTAGCTCCTTTAAATTAGTATTTTTGGGTTCCTTAGGGTTTGCTGACAAATAATATGTAAAACGTTACGCAAATAGTCCAGGAATTAATAAATTATACCCAAAATAAAATATTGGGGGTGCCTGACAGCATAAAATCATTTCTGCTCATAAAATTTTTTTTATAACGTGTTTGAAAAAACCTTACGTTACATAAATAGCCTACCATGTAAACTCCAAATTGATTGGAGCGCAACAAATGAAAGCCTAACCACGATTGGTCGGGCTATAAATACTATCTTGGTTGTTGGGGGAGACGGGAAAAGATAACATTTTTTCAAACACTTGTCGAAACGTGGCTCATTGGCCAGTCTCGCTGATATACACACTTGGGAGCGTTAGTTCGAGACCACTAATTCAAATAAGCTTGATAAAGCGACAGTACGTTGAAGCCAGCTCACATTTTTGCTAAAATAAAAGCCTGGAACATAGGCAGAACGGAATTTGTGCCAGTTTGTGCCAGAATTCATTGCTAATCAACGTATCTGTGTTTATTTCCATGAAATTGTGGGACAGTGGTCTTGATGGTAGTGAGCAGCACCTGGTCAGAGATTTGCTGAATCCAGAGTCGGACAGCATACTCCTTGGTCTTTTTAGCTATCAGTGAGGTGTCTCCTGAGCCCAGAGGAGAATTCGAGCAGAGGAGTCCTTTCCTGCCGCCATCACTAAAGATAAGCAGAGTTGGCCAGCTGAGCTCAACATTATGTCCCCTCATCTTGAACTGATTTTTTTAAAATTAACATTAAGAGGGGAATTTACTTGTCTTAAAATCAGGAACTGTGAACATCTACAAAAATGGTCCCTAAAGACAAACTATTGAAGTCATGATGACAAATACCAACAGAGCTTGAACAAAACAAAACCAGTATTACCTCATTTTACCACTACACAATTGACACACATAGAACATTGGTAATAATATATGTCACTACAATATTCATATTAAATACATTCTGTACATAACTTGTAATTTAAATTGATTGTGATTCCTGGTTCCCTTGTAGTTGAATCAGGACACATATTCATTCATGCCAGTAATGAATACATATTGTTATTTGAAACGTTACTAGTGACTTCTTTAAGATATTCTCATAGAGTGTTATATGTATGTGAGTGTCACAGTGTTGTTAAGAGTAGTGGATTAAATTAAATTGTTTATCTGTCTGTTGTTGTGACTTACACTTCACCATACACATACCCTAGACACATAACGTAGCATCACACTATTCCAGAATAATTCTGACTGAGATATATAGATATGTGGTAGCAAGTAAGGTTATATATATAATATACTACTCTTATTAGATATATATATATACCTTCACAGCTGATCTCAGTCAGTACACTAAGTCCTTTATAAGTATTTATAACATCCCACTTCACCACATATATTGGGGTCTCGCTCTTGGGATTTTGAATCTTTAACTATTAAAAATATTGGGGATAATTCACTTCAGGGAATATAAGAATTAAAAGGTATCCTTGGGTGGAATTAAATAAGGTTGAGCTCACGGTGCCTGTGTTGTCCATTAGAGATTGAATTGTTGGTTAGACATTGTATTAAGTTACCTGATAGACAATGGCGGACCTGGCCAAATTTCGATCTGCTGCGGTTCAGACTGCAAAAGAGTTAGGATTAGATGGGCAAGTTATGGTTGCCTATGTTACTACGGAATGTGACAAATTTATTGAACGCGAAGAAAGAAGGTTTGAAGCCGAAAGAAGGTTAGAGGCTGAAAGGGAAATTAAGAAGTTACAATTTGAAGCTGAGGCTGAGACTAAGAGGTTGCAGATTGAGGCTGAGGCTAAGAAATTGGAAGCAGAAAGAGAAGACAAAAGACCAGCTGCAGAAGAAAGAAGATTGACTGCAGAGAGGGAAGCAGAAAAGGAGGAGAAAAGATTACAAAGGGAACATGAATTACGACTAAGGGAGTTTGAGTTTCAAGGCCATGCTCCTGAAAATGGTGCCAGTCCCTTTGCCTCTGATGCTACGGTTACTCAAGGAGCCTCAATCTCAGCTATGAATTTTCATTTAGATCATTTTGTTGAGAAAGACGATGATATTGAGAGCTATATAAATAGGTACGAACTATTAGCTACCACGTATGGGTTGGAGAGAGAAAGGTGGAGCTTAAAGTTATCTCAGGGACTTCGTGGGGCAGCTTATGAAGTTTTTGCAAAAATGAGCAGAGGTGATCAGGAAAATTATGACATGCTAAAGCAGGCTCTTTTGTTAAGGTATGAAAAGAATGCAGAGTTTTACAGGAAAAAATTTAGGAATGCTAAACTACTGTCAGGTGAAACCTATCACCAGTTCTCTGCACGAATAGAGACATACTTGGAGAAATGGACTTCTCTGGGGAAAACCCAAGATCTTAAGGAAATGGTCCTTATAGAGCAACTAAGAGAGTCCATGGCTCCAGACCTGAGAAAGTTTCTCATGGAACAAGGTGCAGAGAGGCTGGGTGAGTTGCTAAATGTTGCTGAAAGGTATCAAGCAGCTCAAGCAGAGGTAACAGGTAATAAAAAGAAACAGGTGGATAACTTTAGGGCACCACAGAACTTTAATAAATTTGATCCTAGGGATCAAAATAAAGGTAAGCACCAATTTGATAGGCCACGGTATGACAATAAAAATAAATTCCCACAATTCGATGAAAGGAAATATAATGAAAGAAAATCTTTCAACCAAGGAAAAAGGTGGTGTAAGAATTGTCAGATGGACAATCATGACACTGACCGTTGCAGAAGGAAACCTGTGTATATGGCAACCCTTCAGGTCAGGTCGACCTCAAGACAGGAGGAGGATATTATGTTAGATACCACTCCAGAAGAGATGAGGAAGGCACAGGCTGGGGATAAAACACTCAAGCCTTGTTTCAGAAAATTGTCAACTTGTCATACAACTCCAGGCAAGGGAGATTTTTACATGAAAAACAAGTTGATGTATAGGAAGGCTGGAGCTAGATCCAATGGTCACGGACAGCTGGTTCTTCCAAAAAGATACAGGACAGACTTAATAAGGAGCCTACATGTGAAACCAGATGGGGACCATGAGAAAATAGGTACCATCATTCAAAAGGTGGCTCACAATTATTATTGGCCCAAAGCAAGATGGGACATTGAAAATTTTGTAGAAAGGTGTAGCATAGCACATGAGGGAACACCCACAAGTGGGAACATGGATCAGGACCTGGACACGCCACGGGGCAAAATCAGGCCTGACAATAAAAGGAAAAATAGATTTGATAAAGTGGACCAAATGGAATGGGAAGCCCCTTTTCACGGACAAGCTTCACTTAACTGTTTTACAATGGCCACTATGCGGAGAGTGCAAAAAGATGTCTTACCCCAGGATAAGCCGACAATCCCTCAATCGGACTTAAACAAACTGGAGGAAGAAGATGTAGAGAGGAAATCTCTCATCAAGAATTTTAAGAGGGGAGACAGCCCCAAAAGAAAAAATTGGTAGCGGTCGTTTTGTGAATGATAATTCTGGGAGGAAAAATCATCACTATAAAGCTTCAAGTGGAAGAGACCATACCGGTGCATGGACAAATAGGTCCACACAATTAAAGGTCCATATGTAGCTTTGTTAAGAACGTGGACTGATGAAAAGGCAGAGGAAAACATTACATCTTCATACCAATATGTGAATGAGCTGACCACTCGGTTAAAAACTGGCTGGAAACTTGCCAATGAAAATTTGAAACAAGCCAGGAAGAAACATGCTGCCTATTATAACAGGAAGGCGAAAGACAGAAATTTGGCTGTGGGAGAGAAGGTACTGCTTCTTTTGCCCGGGAGTCAGAATAAGTTACAAATTGGATGGCAGGGTCCATATACAGTTCTAGAGAAGGTGTCTAGAACAAATTATAAGATAGATAAGAAGGGGAAAGAAAAAATCTATCATGTGAATCTCCTGAAGAAATATTTGGAAAGAGAACATCAGGAAGAGACACACTTGTTGACCTTGTCCATCGCCATGGAGATGAAAAAGGAACCACTTTCATCATTTGAATATCCATTACACCCCTGTGAGACAGCAGCACAGGTGAAAATCAGTACACATTTAACGAAAACTCAGAAAGAGAGAGTGCAACAGGTTCTAAATAATCATGCAGAGGTGTTAACAGACCGACCAGGGCATACAAACCTATTGGAATATGATATGAAATTAATAGACTCCACACCTGTCTGTATGAAACCATATTCGATTCCGTTTGCTAAGGAAAAAGCTTTGAAGGAAGAGATAGACTATCTGTTGAAGGAAGGAATTATTTCGCACAGTGAGTCTTCGTATAGTTCCGGTGTTGTACTTTTAAGGAAGCCCTCTGGAGAACATAGACTCTGTATAGATTACAGGAGACTGAATGCTATTACAGAAGGACAGGTGGATCCATTGCCGGATACAAATCAGCTGTTTGCCAGACTAAATAAAGCTAAATATTTCTCAAAAGTGGATCTGAGTAAAGGATACTATCAGATTCCAGTAAAGCCTGAGGTTAGACCATACCTAGCTTTTAGTACCTCAGAAGGACACTATGAGTTTAATAGATTGCCATTTGGATTGAAGAATGCGCCTAGTGTCTTCTCTAGAATGATGAGAAAATTATTGGATCCTCTGAATAATCCCTGTATAACAAATTTTATGGATGATATCCTTATAGCAACAGAAACATTTGAGGAACACATTGACTCTCTGAACATGCTGTTTGATCGACTTAGGGAGGCAAATTTAACAGCCCGACCAACCAAATGTTGCGTTGGATGTAAAGAATTGGAATTTTTGGGACACACAGTTTATCAGGGAAACATGACCCCTGACCCAAAGAATTTAGAGAAACTACAGAAAGCCCCGAGACCACAAACCAAGAAGGACGTGAGATCCTTTGTCTCATTATGTGGTTTCTACCAGAAGTATATCAAAAACTTTAATTCCATATGTGCACCTTTAACGGAATTGACACGTAAAGGACTTCCAGATCGCATTACATGGACACCACAATGTGAAATGACTTACCAAGAATTGAAGGAAAAGCTCACAAGTAAACCCATTTTGAAATTACCTGACTTAAGTCAAGAATTCATAGTAAGGACGGATGCAAGTAATATTGGGCTAGGTGCAACTTTACTACAGAAATCAGATGCATTGGATGGGGAATTAAGCCCAGTGGCATATGCTAGCAGAAAGTTGAATAAAGCTGAAATCAACTACTCAACTAGCGAAAAAGAATGTCTTGCAGTAATATGGGCAATAAAGAAATTCAATATTTATCTATATGGGAAGGCATTTAAGTTGCAAACTGACCACAAACCTTTATCGTTTTTAGCACAGGCTAAGCATGAGAACTCTAGGTTACTCCGATGGTCTTTGCTTCTGGCTCCATATAATTTTAGCATTGAATATATATCTGGAAAAACAAATCTGGGAGCGGATTTTTTAAGCCGCCATCCGTGTGATGAGAATCACCGTAAACCCCAGAAATAATAATAAATTTCTCTATGTGTATATAGAATAAAGGACTGACATATAATGTCTGTTTTAAGAGGGGAAGTGTCATGAAATATTCTAATCCACATATATAAATTATTAGGTAAATATGAAGCCTAACAAATAAAATTAATAAAGAGAAGAGCAATGGTAAAATGACAGTGCTGTCCCAAAGAATGTACTCGAAATCCCCCTTGTTTTCTGCTTCGTCTGCAAATTGTAACGCTTTCACGTTGATAGTAAAGCTTACTGTATTATTACCCGCCTTCTTCAATGAAACGTGTGCTGTATTTCTTGGAAAAGCATTGAGACGTACTGCGTAATGACCTAAATTAACCCTAACATTAATTATACTGCGTTACCAAAACGAACGAACAGATGGACTAAAGGGATAAAAAGAGAAGGGAGAGGCAGAAAGCCGAACACTAAACCCGCTTCGCGCGATACACAATTACTACCATCACGCGTGTAAGTCTACATGCACTAATTTTTTTTCAGACGGACAGTGATAAAATACACTACCCTTTCCCAGAGTTAGGTTTATAAATCATAACAGACTCTTATTAGAAAAGACAACATTATATGGGTTTACGTTTGAACACATAACAGTACCCAGACAGCACATCTTCTAAACAGGAGATAGAAGAAATTGCATATTTTGAACGCAGCCACGTAGCTCCTTTAAATTAGTATTTTTGGGTTCCTTAGGGTTTGCTGACAAATAATATGTAAAACGTTACGCAAATAGTCCAGGAATTAATAAATTATACCCAAAATAAAATATTGGGGGTGCCTGACAGCATAAAATCATTTCTGCTCATAAAATTTTTTTTATAACGTGTTTGAAAAAACCTTACGTTACATAAATAGCCTACCATGTAAACTCCAAATTGATTGGAGCGCAACAAATGAAAGCCTAACCACGATTGGTCGGGCTATAAATACTATCTTGGTTGTTGGGGGAGACGGGAAAAGATAACATTTTTTCAAACACTTGTCGAAACGTGGCTCATTGGCCAGTCTCGCTGATATACACACTTGGGAGCGTTAGTTCGAGACCACTAATTCAAATAAGCTTGATAAAGCGACAGTACGTTGAAGCCAGCTCACATTTTTGCTAAAATAAAAGCCTGGAACATAGGCAGAACGGAATTTGTGCCAGTTTGTGCCAGAATTCATTGCTAATCAACGTATCTGTGTTTATTTCCATGAAATTGTGGGACAGTGGTCTTGATGGTAGTGAGCAGCACCTGGTCAGAGATTTGCTGAATCCAGAGTCGGACAGCATACTCCTTGGTCTTTTTAGCTATCAGTGAGGTGTCTCCTGAGCCCAGAGGAGAATTCGAGCAGAGGAGTCCTTTCCTGCCGCCATCACTAAAGATAAGCAGAGTTGGCCAGCTGAGCTCAACATTATGTCCCCTCATCTTGAACTGATTTTTTAAAATTAACATTAAGAGGGGAATTTACTTGTCTTAAAATCAGGAACTGTGAACATCTACAAAAATGGTCCCTAAAGACAAACTATTGAAGTCATGATGACAAATACCAACAGAGCTTGAACAAAACAAAACCAGTATTACCTCATTTTACCACTACACAATTGACACACATAGAACATTGGTAATAATATATGTCACTACAATATTCATATTAAATACATTCTGTACATAACTTGTAATTTAAATTGATTGTGATTCCTGGTTCCCTTGTAGTTGAATCAGGACACATATTCATTCATGCCAGTAATGAATACATATTGTTATTTGAAACGTTACTAGTGACTTCTTTAAGATATTCTCATAGAGTGTTATATGTATGTGAGTGTCACAGTGTTGTTAAGAGTAGTGGATTAAATTAAATTGTTTATCTGTCTGTTGTTGTGACTTACACTTCACCATACACATACCCTAGACACATAACGTAGCATCACACTATTCCAGAATAATTCTGACTGAGATATATAGATATGTGGTAGCAAGTAAGGTTATATATATAATATACTACTCTTATTAGATATATATATATACCTTCACAGCTGATCTCAGTCAGTACACTAAGTCCCTTATAAGTATTTATAACTTCCCACTTCACCACAGGCTCAGAGGCCCGTCTGACATTCTGCCCTTCCTTTCTCTCGTCTTTTATACTGATTTCATTTATTCTCACATATATTTTACCCATCAATTCAAGGAATTCAACGTTGTAAAGGTAAAATAATAGTATACTCACATTCACAGTATCTAATTATAACATGAAATAGAATATGTTGAAAAGTACAAACTAAGTATTACCATGAAACAAAATATGTTGAAAAGCACTAACATCATCATTAAACCTACACTCGATATTATACCATTTGTTCGGAAAAATAATCACATTAGGGGGGCAGATAATCAGAACCCATAAAGTATTCGAAAAGTTTACGATTGTATGAATAGGGACTAAGGTTGTTATGTTTTAGATAATGTGGAAGATAGTTCCAAAGATGAGCAGACAGACAGACAGACAGACAGACAGACAGACAGATAGATAGATAGATAGATAGATAGATAGATAGATAGATAGATAGATAGATAGATATAGATAGATAGATAGATAGATAGATAGATAGATAGATAGATAGATAGATAGATAGATAGATAGATAGATAGATAGATAGATAGATAGATAGATAGATAGATAGAAGAAAAGTTGATTGAGAAAATGAGTTACTGACGAAAAGAAGAAACTGTGGTAGGTCCTATATTATTTCTATGAATGTTTCAATACATTTCATTATTCACGAAGTGAATTCTGTAGCTTTGGTATTTTTGTTCTATTCTCTATGATAGGTTTATTATCTTATCTCAAGCCCTATACTAACAAGAGACAGTTCTGCCATCTTATTTTCCCTGAAAGACAGCAAGATCAAATCACTTCTCCTCACTGTGATCAGTTCCTGTTTACAAGCCTTGTTGCAGATCTGGTTCTATCTGTTTCAACAAAACGCGAGCACTAACCTTGCAAAAATGGCGCTCTGACGTTCTGAAAACGCATCACGCATGCCATTTTCCACGTCGCTCGCTTTCCTACTATGATAGACAGGAACAGTCCGGCCCAGGTTGTGCGAAAGTGCGGTGTACGGAATGCCAATCAAAGGTTTGGAGGCACGGCTAGACTAACGCACGGAAACGCTGCGCAATCGATGATTGTCAGACTGTTAGCGCGGGCATCGAGCCCTGCATTAGTCGTCCAAACAGCCGAGGTGGTGAACCGTTTTGTGTTTCTCTCGCGTGCAGGGGGTGTGCGTTATCTCGTGACCACCGCGTAAAGTAGCTGTCTGACAAAGACTCCCCGCCTCCAAGCAAGGGCTTTCCGATAATTCAATATTAATGAGACTCGTGATAAGAAAGATGAAAACACGGACTGGTACTGAACTCTTGGCTTGTTTGGCGTGGCGGATTTTCACACGTGTTTAGTGTTGCTCCGCTGTTTGTTGAGGGTTCGGATCTTGACAGCGAAAACGCTAGGAATTTTCCTACATAATATAGATACCCGACTCTGAAGGGACTTTCAGATTTTTTTTAAAAACCGACTGAATTGCAGAAATCTGCGCCGAGAAACTGAATATATGACGCGTGAAAGACGATCTTCTGTGAAATATATGAGATATTCTAGCAAGTGAGTGCATATCTTAGACGCGCGTGTGCATAGACAGTCGGACATGTGTTCAGGCGTTACTTCGAGTGAGCAATCAAAAAGTTATCTTCGTATATAACCTACTGCTTATCGCAGCATCGCGTTCCCCAGACGGAAACGGGACGCGCTGAAATTTAGAAAGACAGGGCAAATAAAAAGTGAGAGATGTTCTTTTAAATGTGCGAAGGATAAAAATTACTCTAAGACAAGATTATTCTTGTCAGCTGTAAAAATATTTTCTAGATTGAAAAGTTATTCAGAAAGATTCAACGCTTTTTGGCAGTGTCTCGTGATACACGCCGGCCGTGTTGCAAGGACACGAAGTTAGATCTATTGCTCATGGTTTGTCATGGCTCTAAGTCCACTGACTTTTATCTCTGTCAGATCTACTTAAGTGTTGGCACCCCCTGTTTGTTCTCCGAGTATTCGTTACCGATGGAATTATCAAAAGTAAACTATGACTTATAATACAAACAGCTGCAGGTAATACGATTGGTAACTCTGGGTAATGTAACGGTTTAATCCTGAAGCTTATTGTGAGAGATTAACTAAATGTTAATGGAAAATCCCACAGAGGAACAATCAAGTTATCAGAAAGAATTGTTGCTGTAGTAACTCGATTTGCAAAGACACTTTAGGAAAAGGAGTCTTGGCTACCGCGAATCATTTGTGTCAATAACACGAGGAAAAGAACTCTGTTAGCCGTTAGCTCGTGAGTGTTCTCTGCACGTGCATAGCAAGAGCTTATCGCGAAGTCTGTGAAAGAAAAAACAAACAAACACACACACACATTTAAGAGAAAGGTCAGCTATTTTACAAATACATTTCCAGCCTTTTTCTGTGTCACAACGTTTTACTGTTGGTGGTCAATACTGCAGAGTACGACTTCCGCGTACGCATCATCAACAAAGAGTTAGTTCCCAGCATTACACCGCTTGATGTTAAACACTGACCAACTGAACATGTCTTATGGTCACCTAGCTGCGGCGTTCCCTGTGACGTCACCAAGTTTATCCACACCTCCACAAGTAAGTGTTAATAAATTTTGTTGTGAGTTAAAGCACCTGTGCGCGTGAGAACAACTTTATACCCGTAAGATCTTAGATAAGGCCACGTTTTTACCTGACATAATTACAGGTGCAAATCCTTGGTTAGACTGTTTGTATATATCGTCACCATTCCAATTTTTTTGTCATATGTGATGACGTGATGCGAAGAAACCAGAAGGTGAGTTGGAAAACCATACTACATTTCATACATTTATTGGGACAAAATCTTAATGCATTACATACATTTACAGAGTCCAAACCATAATAAATTACATACATTTATAGAAACCAAACTATACTGCATTACATATATGTATATAGACCAAACCATATGTATTGGGCCTACATACATTTATTGAGACAAAATCGTAATGCATTGATACATTTATAGAGACCAAACCATAAAGCATTACAAACATCCGTAGAGGACAAACATAAAGCGTGACGTACATTTATATAGACCAAAACATAAAGCTTTACATTCATTTATAGAGGACAAACATAAAGCGTGACATACATTTATAGAGACCAAACCATAAAGCATTATATACATTTATAGAGTCCAAACATAAAGCGTGACGTATATTTATAGAGGACAAACATAAAGCGGGATACATTTATAGAGGACAAAAATCATAACGTATTATATGCATTTGTAAAGGTTAAAAAACTGTACAGGTATTCCTACTGCATATACTGCCGTAGGGAGTGAATTGTTAGAGACTTCACTATACTAGGTCTCAGCTTTATGAGATGTGAAGAACAGTTGCCTTCCCTAAATGAAGAGAAGAATCAGGTAACCAATTTACAGCTGGGTAGACTGGAGCAGGACTTTACCAGGTTTTGATCCAAGAGTCCGGTAAGTTTCCGGCGAGAGGCAGTCGCTCAAACCCCTGCATAGATCAGACGATAATGCGTTACACAAATGTATAGAGACCAAAAGCGTCGAGTGTCAAAATAGTTAGAACAATAGCTTCTGGAGATAAAGTTGTTGGGTTTGAAATCTGGTACCGTCCTGCTCCATCCTACCTGGCTGTAAATGGAAATAGCACTCTGCTCTCGAGTTAGGGAAGACAAAGACAGCGAGGAAGGGAACGGGTCACGCCACCTCATAAAGCTAGACCTGGTCTCTAACACTTCATCATCCTCCGGCAGTGTTATGATTACCTTGACCTTTTATCTCTGCTCAGCATTACGATATCATTGCTAAATACTACATACTTAGACGTGCGGCAAAATGCGTTGACCGTATACCAATTGTGTTGGGAAAAGTATTTGTTTGTTTGTTTTTGTTCTGTTTCGTTGGGTTTTTTTTTTTTTTGGGGGGGGGGGGGGGGGGGGGGGGGGGGATGGGGGGGGGGGGGGGGGGGAGGGGGGAGAGGGGGGTTGGGGGGGGGGGGGGGGGGGGGGGGGGGGGGGTTAAGCACATGGGCAGTGAACCTGCACCACAGAATGTTTTGGGATAACCTTTCCCAAGTTTCTGTACTGGAAACGAAAAACGAGAAATACAGAAAGTGTATAAGAGAATTACAGAATATCAAGCCAGTCCTATTGTATGGCTCTGAAACATGGACCAACTAAAAAAACAGCCAATAAGCTGCAGACTTTCATAAATGGGCACTTGAGTAAAATAGAAGGATAGAAGTGGTATGACAAGATCACCAGTGTGGAACTAACGACAATAATCGGACAGGTGCCAGTGGAACAAGAGATGAGAAGGCGACGCTAAAGGTGGACAGGACAGATATTGAGGAAATCTGTTAATAACATTACAAGGCAGTCCTGAATCACCAGGGAAAGAGAGGCAGAGATAGACTATAAATAAACACACACATGAAGAAGAGAACTGAAGACATAAATGAAAATGACGAGGAAAATGTGGAAATAATTAGAGCTGATGGCACGTGACAGGAGGACTTGGTGTGTGTTTGTTGAAGTTGGAAGCAAAAGGGTGGGGATTGATTGACTGATTGATTGATTGATAAGAGAATGACAACGGACAACACAGAGACGGTAAAGGAGTGATTAACAAACAAATAATAAATCATCATTATTTGACTTTTGCCTTATTTAAGGCCACTACTGCAGTTGGTCCTGGCTTAGAAAGCCTGCATCAAACACGCACAATGCTCCTGCAACATAAGTTTATGTGGCAATATGTTGTACATGACGAGACCACCAGTTCCAGACACAATCTCATAATAGTAGCCTTGTAGTAACCTGAGGGTGCAGTTGTTTCACCCCGTCTTGGTCTCATCAGAGATCCCCGTTAACTGCACCAGACCATTAGCTGTGACATATGGCTATTAACTCTACGCGTGCCGACTGGGGTTTCCCTTTCACCACAGCAGGGTTGTAAATTACAGGCTTATGTTCGTCAATACAATACACTATAAAAGGCTAATTAACTCTTTCTGTTCCCGGCAGTATTCGGGTTTTAATCCACGCACGAAAGTGAATGCCAGTTATTTGCTTAAAGCAAGAAGTAAATATATTTATTTGTATGAAAATGTTTCACACGCCCAATATTACTAATTGTCTTAATACAAATTGAAACCAGTGAAACAGTTGCATCAGCTTGACAGAAAAATACGGAAGCGGTGCGCATTGCACTGTGACAGCTAAATTGAACACCCAATAATAGATCACACATGCCTTTTATATGTTTTTCATGGTGCATTTTTCAGTGTGTTAGAAATATTCACTCAAGCTATTCTGTGCTTTGAGTGAACGTTATCTTGAGTATCCATTATAATTACCCGATATAGAGGCCAATAAGATACTTCATTCGGATTTCACAGACCCCTTCGCAAGTAATTCGTCAAAAAATGGTGAAGAAGCTTAACATTTCGTGTGATTCTAGCTCTTGCTATGACAATATTTCGTGTGATTCTAGCTCTTGCTATGACAATCAACAAAACCTAGCGACAATCATTTGATCATGTGGGTTATACGAGTACCTACCAGTAGCATTCTTTGGTCATGACCAACACTGTGTAGCGCTCACGCTAAGAGGGAGCCCAGTGAAGTATATATTCAGAACACAGGCTGTGATAGCAAATATTTTAAAGATAATTGTACATTTACGCACTCACAAAATGTTTTGGTTAAAGAGCTGTTATATAATTAGTCAAATTACGCTCCAGTCTATTCAAATGTCCAATGCTTCTAAATGGACGTCAGATGCTGAACGTTTAAGATGTTGGCTTTAATTCTTTTCCCGTCATTCTTTTGACGGGTATACGTGCTCGGATGTAAATACAATAGTTATAAAATGCAGGAACAGCATGTTGAAATGTTACATGTCTGACATGCAACAGATAAGTTTGTTCTGTATCGAGTAAAGTGCAAATGTTAGAGCGTCTGATTACTCCCACAGACGTACTAAACGTCTCTTGGGAAACTGATGTACTGAACTAGGCGCACTATTTGGCCGATGGGGATAGAAAGAGTTACGCATTGCTAAAAAATGGTAACGGTTGAACATACCCATAGCAGGTACTGACGTAGGGGAGTGACCTATTACAGACTTCACTATGCTAGGTCCAGCTTCGAGAGGTGGTATGATCAGTTCTCTTTCTCGCTGCCTTTGCCTTCCCTAACTTAAGAGAAGAGTTAGGTACCGATTTACAGCTGGGTAGACTTGAGAGTGACGCCAGGGTGTTTCGAACCCAGTACCTTTGCCGCGAGAGGTCAGCGCTCCAACCACGCTGCCAATTGGACACTCTAAGCACTGTTAGACCAGCAAATGTATTCCGTTATAAAAATATGTTTTGGAAACAGAAGCGGAAGTATCTCTGCCCATATATGGTTAATTTTCACCCCGTGTACTTCTTGGAGGGGGAAGAAGGATGGAGGTATCTTAGAAAATATAAATTTACAGAATATTGCGTCACACCTTGTAGAAACAGAAGCAAACAAATAAAAATGTCTTGCACAATACGCATAAATAAAGAAGCACATAGAGATATCAATATTATTATAATCTGTTAACTTTCTGCTCCTTATGGAACGTAGAGTTACCCCTGCCAGGAAGTTATCTGACATTATCGATGCGGTCTGACATTAACTGAACGCCTCCACCTAAATGACTTCGTCGGCGAACATAATTACAAGAAAGATACTTAGGAAGAGATAAATTTGATCAAAATAACTTACAATTATACTAATATTTTTAAAACGTGACAGAAGATCATTTGACTATATTAGAGCGCATGTAGAAACAAGAAGCAAACACATAAAAACGTCTTGCCAAATACGCATGAATAAAGAAGTAAAGATATCAATCCTAAATATAGAATCCCAGCTTTTTCTGTCAGTGCGTAACGCTAAGGGATGCAACTTTGGTTGAAAGTTAGACATTAATTGTATTGTTTCCCTTATATGTACTCTCCCGAAAATAGTAACACTTACCAAAGAAAAATGCGCAAATGACGGTGTGCACAAAAATATAATTATAGAATGTGTGATCCCGTATACACACATTGGGATCCTCGCTGCTGCTACGTAGTTCGTGTACTGTGGTGATGCACAGTGGTTTTTTTAATACTTTTGAATAAGTAAAATTGCCGTTAGATATGGGTGCTTTTGAATTTAATTCCCGTCTTATAACGGGCTTTTACACTAGTTATTATTATAATCGTTTTGCTTTCTGCTACTTATGGAACATGGAGATACCCCTGACAGGAAGCTAGCACCAAAGCATTCACGTGCTCGTGCAGCAGTGGTTTCTGTAGATAAATTACTTAATATGACAAGGTAACCAGCCCCATTTACAATATCACGATAGTCCCCTCTTACGACATACCTGAGGGACCAGTAGTCCTATTCTTTCTGTTATTCTTCAGGGAGCCACCGGAAACTACAGGGGGTGGTGGGTACAACAAAATCGAATTTATTAAGTTATGGAACACTGACGAAAATCTTAATTGAAAATATGATGGTTAAACAGGCCAGAGGACAAAGGTGTTGTAAGCGGGATTACGTGCTGGTCTTCAAAGAATGTATACACTGCTTAGACAGCGTAGACTACTCTGGCTTGGCCATGTCCACTGCATGGATGATGGTCGCATACTCAAAGATATTTTCTACGGACAACTGGCAGATGGTGAAAGAACAGCTGAGCGACGTCAGTTGAGGTTCAAGGATGTGTACAAGAGAGATTTGAAGGTACTGGATACAAATCCAGCAACCTGGGAGGACGAAGCTGCCGATCATGCTAAGTTGCGATGTTCCCTACAGCATCACCTCAGATTGAACGAAAAGAAGCTCTCAACAAATCCAGCAACCTGGGAGGATGAAGCTGCCGCTCATGCTAAGTTGCGATGTTCCCTACAGCATCACCTCAGATTGAACGAAAAGAAGCTCTTACAACAGATCCAGCAACCTGGGAGGATGATGCTGCCGATCATGCTAAGTTGCGATGTTCCCTACAGCATCACCTCAGATTGGACGAAAAGAAGCTCTCACAACAAATCCAACAACCTGAGAGGATGAAGCTGCCGATCATGCTAAGTTGCGATGTTCCCTACAGCATCACCTCAGATTGAACGAAAAGAAGCTCTCAACAAATCCAGCAACCTGGGAGGATGAAGCTGCCGATCATGCTAAGTTGCGATGTTCCCTACAGCATCACCTCAGATTGGACGAAAAGAAGCTCTTACAACAAATCCAGCAATCTGGGAGGATGAAGCTGCCGATCATGCTAAGTTGCGATGTTCCCTACAGCATCACCTCAGATTGAACGAAAAGAAGCTCTTACAACAAATCCAGCAATCTGGGAGGATGAAGCTGCCGATCATGCTAAGTTGCGATCTTCCCTACAGCATCACCTCAGATTGGACGAAAAGAAACTCTTACAACAAATCCAGCAATCTGGGAGGATGAAGCTGCCGATCATGCTAAGTTGCGATGTTCCCTACAGCATCACCTCAGATTGGACGAAAAGAAGCTCTCACAACAAATCCAACAACCTGAGAGGATGAAGCTGCCGATCATGCTAAGTTGCGATGTTCCCTACAGCATCACTGTTACGGTGTTATTTTAAATGACGGCGTCTGCTGGCGTTTAGCCGTGCGCAACGTTTAGGGGTCAATAATATTAATAGAATATGTCGATATTTTACGGTATACTGAACGCGAAATATATGCTAAGATTATGACGCATTCGCGTTGGGAAGGTCACGCTGGGTGACTTGGTTACATTGCCCTTGTTACGCTATCCGTCAAGCAGAGAAGTCGTGTCTTGTATTTCTTCCAAGGAGAGGCCTAGTATATAGCCTATATATGAATCAATGTAGAACTCAGGGTCAGTTCGGATATTAATCTAAGTATGAGATTATTAAGTAAATTAATGATGGAAGGAGAATCGTATTATGATTCAATTTGTAGCTGTCAAGAACTCATGCGCTCATTTCTGGCTGTTGACTACAGCAGCGCATGTACATAGCCATGATGTTCATCTGACATATTGTTTTGACACGGACGGATACTTACTGGTATTATTTGGAATTCATTGTTATGCTGAACTGTACATGAAGTTTTGTGAATGTCGGATATCGTTTATATGAACGTCAATACATGTGGACTCAGAACAGAAGGCTTGATCTTTTACTTACGTTTCGGGTTCGGTTCCACAGCTGTTAATGTTTACGTTTTTCAGCACGATAACTCTCCCACAGGGGAAATCAACTAATATACAATATGCAAATCAGAACGTCGAAGGGATGTTCTGGTGGTCAGAGCTAACCATCAGTAACAAACATTAACTACGTCAAAAGAGTGACTTTAATATGCAATAAATAATATAAGATGAAGGAACCGCAACACCCGTCACAATCACATGAGATTGGACGAAAAGAAGCTCTCACAACAAATCCAGCAACCTGGGAGGATAACGCTGCCGATCATGCTAAGTTGCGATGTTCCCTACAGCATCACCTCAGATTGGACGAAAAGAAGCTCTTACAACAAATCCAGCAACCTGGGAGGATGAAGCTGCCGATCATGCTAAGTTGCGATGTTCCCTACAGCATCACCTCAGATTGGACGAAAAGAAGCTCTCACAACAAATCCAGCAACCTGAGAGGATGAAGCTGCCGATCATGCTAAGTTGCGATGCTCCCTACAGCATCACCTCAGATTTGGCGAAAAGAAGCTCTCACAACAAGGTGAAGAGAAAAGAACACGCTGAAAGGAACACGAGGAAAAAACAGCTGCTGAAGACTATCACCTCGGGGCAGCATTAACATAATTTGTTATGAATGAAGTGGATTATTAATTAGGATTACCACATCACAAAATTGACGGCAAATGAAAAATCAACGTGCATCGTCGCGAAAAGAGAATAATGTTGCTGGTATACGGCTGCCGGCGTCATTTGCGGAGATACCTCCTGATTTAATCAGCTTTAAGAATCCCATTGGAATGTGACAATATTGAAGTTTTGGCTTGTTTTTGCGATGCGCGCTCAGTTCAGTTTAGACACTAAGTCCCTTGGTTATATTAGGGCGCATGTCCATATCTTAAAATACCTCGTGGTCTGGAAAATAAATTGACAGAAACAGTTTCAGAGGACAATATATGTAATCAGATCTATAACAGTCTAAAGCAGTGGTTTCCAAAGTGGGCAGTAACGCCCCCCCCCCCCAGGGGCGTTGGGAAGATCCAAGGGGGCGCTAACGGACAATTGGGCGGCAGGGAGGCGTTCAGTAGTAAGGGTTGGTTGAGGATTTGACAGGATAAATTGAACAATATTACTTAGTATAACGCTTACATGTAAAAGCGTTTTGATGACACAAGGCTCTGACTTGAGTGCTTAAATGGATAACGTAGCATGAACAAATCTAACCCAACGCTACTCCTTAACTACGCTCGTCCCAGTTTCTCATAGACTTTATCGCATAGGTTCCCAACATCAGTTAGGCGAGAACGAGATAGGAAAGATAGATAGCGGAGTAGTTGTATTAGGATCAAGGCATAGTATTGTCTGTTTTTGCCACCCTGAGCTCAGGTAACTAAGGTAAATGTAATAGATCCCGTTACATGCCATTGAGGCATATTAGGAATAAGGTGTTAGGCCCATATTTTCTTGATCATACGGCGCATTAGCGGTGATGTGGTCAGCGTCACGGCGGCCGCCGTTAACCTTCCCAGAGTTGCTCTTCAGGAAACTAAACTGATCATAAATTATAGTGTTAACCAGTTTAATATAGGTGAGTGTACACTGGCAAGATGTGACCAGATGTACTTTTTGCTGGAAGCTGACGAAATTAGATATGTGCAGGTGTTTCAAATAAAAAAAAAGACCAACTTTGCTATTTGTAGATTTGATTGTTTCAGTATTTAGAGGGGGGGGGCGGGGGGCGCGGGGGGGGGGGGGGGGGGGCTGGTAATAAGGAGATACTCGTGATACCTTAATAAACAATAGGAACATTTCAAAAGAGACAAGTGTATAGCCATAGGTGCTATTTACATTTTTTTTAAATGTATTGTGGGGAAACTGGGGAAAAGAGGGGGGGGGCGCTGGGAGAGTGCTGTGAGAGCCAAAGCGGCAGGGACCCGAAAAAAAGTTAGGCAAACCCTGGTCTAAAGCGTTTAGAGTATCGATTCTAGACAAGCCCCCCCCCCCCCCCCCCCCTTCCCATTTATCGATGCGATCTGACATTAACTCAACACCTCGGCATAAATGACTTCGTCGGCGAACATCAGTACAAGAAAGATACTTAAGAAGAGATAAATTTAATCAAAACAACTTATAGTTATACTAATATTTTTCAAACTTGACAGAAGATCATTTGGCTATATTAGGGCGCATATTCACAAATTAAAGACCTTGTTGTGTGAAAAGCAAATAAGAAGGTACAGTTTCATCGAAATATAAGAAAGAAACGGGGTATCAGATCTATTGCGGTCTAAATTAATGACAGTATCAATTATATCCAGGAACCACATTTATCGATGCGATCTGAAACTAGCTGAACGTCTCGGCACAACTGTCTTCTTCGGTGGACATACATACATGAAGGATGGTTATGAAGAGACGAATAACATCCAATCAACTTATAGTAAAAGTAATTTACAAAAATAAATAAATAAGATAAAATAAAATAAAATAAAAACGAGAGAGAGAACGAACGAACGAACGAACTTTATTTTCAAAGGGTTGAGAATTGGGCACGCAGGCCCGTCTGACATTCTGCCCTTCCTTTCTCTCATCTTTTATACTGATTTCATTTATTCTCACATACATTTTACCCATCAATTCAAGGATTTCAACGTTATAAAGGTAAAATAATAGCATACTCACATTCACAGTATCTAATTATAAACATGGAATAAAGTATGTTGAAAAATACAAACTAAGTATCACCATGAAACAAAATATGTTGAAAAACACTATCATCATCATTAAACCTACATTCAATATTATACCATTTGTTCGGAAAAATAATCACATTAGGGGGGCAGATAATCAGAACTCATAAAGTAATCGAAAAGTTTACGATTGTATGAATAGGGACTGAGGTTGTTATCTTTCAGATAATGTGGAAGATAGTTCCAGAGATGAGCAGCAGAGTAAGCTAAGCTTTTCTTGAATAAGTCAAGCCTAGGCTTGGGCACTTGTATTTTGTTAAGGCGTTGACTGCGTCTTTCACTGTATTTGAACATTGGCCACAGATATGTTGGAGCATTCTGTGACAGGATTTTGTGAACAAATTTAGCTTTGTTGAACAGAAAGCGCTTTCTTAGAGGCAGTATTTTGAGATCTTTATATAGATCTACACACTGTGCTTGGCAGTTGTCAGAAACTAGACGCACTGCACGCTTTTGTAGTGAATGGAGTCTTTTTGTGTTGGACATAGAACAACCATCCCAGATTGTGGAGCAATAGTCCAGGTTTGTTTGTATGTGAGATATATAGAACAATTTACGTGCATCTTCATCTAGGAAATGTTTTATTTTAGCTAACTGGTAAACTTTCTGTGCCGTTTGCTTGGTCAGTGCATGAACATGTGAGTTCCAATTTAGATGCTGGTCAACGACTATTCCTAGAGTTTTATGTTCATTAACGTTTTCAATTGGTAAGGTACCAATATAGATCTGAAGTGTTGTTTTCTCTGAATTTTGTAATTTTTGTCTAGTTGATATTAACATGCACTTTGTTTTAATTATATTAATTAGCATGCGATTTCCGATGCTCCACCTAATCAGATTGTCTGTATCTTTTTGTAACGATAGTTCGAGTGTGTTGCAACTTGTATCACTCGTGTAGACAGTACAGTCATCAGCAAATAGGTCGCAGGATGCGTGCTCGACGTGTAGTGGAAGGTCATTAATGTATATGGCAAAAAGTAGAGGCCCAAGAATAGAGCCCTGAGGAACGCCGGTATTTATTACGGTTGGGTTTGAGCAAGAGTTATTGTAAGAAACTACATGTTTTCTGTCTGACAGGAATGATTTAATTATCGTCACTAGTTGAAGGTTTACTTTTGATGTTTCTAGTTTTCTAATTAAAATAGCGTGATCTATCATATCAAATGCTTTTTTAAAGTCTACAAAAACTGCCCCACATATGTTATCGTTATTAATATTTAAGTGCAAGTTGTCAATCATCTTAGTTAGAGCTGTGTGACATTTTTTTTTTTTTTTTTCCTCGTACGCCCGCTAATACTCGAGGCGAAATCTCAGGTTATTTTTTAATGTCTAACCTGACATTGATTTTTACGTGAGTATCCTATTTTCTTGTACAGAGACAAGTGTCCCTCGCCATTCAGGCAGATACTCGCCGTTTTCGGAGGTACCCATTAGAGCTGGGTCGGCTCAGGAGCCGCCAGTCCCTGGTCGACGACACTCCTTCAAATGTCCTCGCCAGGTCTCGAGTTAATCCAGTCCAAATCCCGGTCGACGAAAAATCCTCAAATGCCGTCGCCCGGGTTTGATCCTGAATCACCCGGTCGCCAGAGCCGTGTTGTAACCACTACGCTAACGCGGCTCCGCTGTGTGACATGAATGTTTAGGTCTAAACCCCGACTGACTATCAATTAGCAAGCCGTTGTTAACTAAGTGTTGTAGTGAACTCCGTGCGATACATTGATTGTATATGTATGTAAGCGAATCACTAATAGCTGGAGCCGCATAACGCAATATTCGATTACTGACTCCGTCTAGTCCTGATGAGTTATTATCTTTAAGTCCTAGAAGATAGTTATATACTTCATTAACTGTCATAAACGGAATGTTGGATGGGATTGTGTTGGTACATTTGTTCTCACAAAATACTGACAGCCTGCCTAAGTCACAAGGTGAATTTGGTATTGTAGATTTAAGACTGTTTATTTCTGCATGAAGGTAATTGCTGAAGTCTGTGCAAGTAAATGAACTGTTAGGGGTTGACGAGACTGACAGATTTCGCTTGTTCGCTAAGGTGTTGATTGCTTTCCATATATCTTTACTGTTTGTTTTGTTCTGAACCAAATTTTTTAAAGTAATTTCTTTTTTCACTACGAATTAAATATTGCACTTTGTTCCTCTGTGCTCTGTATGTGTTAAAGTCCTTGTTTTTGTGAGCTTGATCTCTCTGCCTCATGGCGTCTAGCACTGCTTGGGTGATCCAAGGAGATTTGACCTGTCGTTTCACACGAACTTCTTTAGTTGGTGCGTGGTTATCAAACACATAAAGAAAGATACGTGTCCAATGGGCAATGGCGTCATCGGGATCAGAAATCTGGTAAACACTGGCAAGAGGTGCAGTTCGCAAATCATGTAAAAATAGTTCACGGTTGAAATTTTTAAAACTTCTAAATTTAATACTAATATGTTTATTTCTTGGAGCTTTATATTTATTCTTTGACCACGTGCAACATATAGGATAGTGGTCACTCATCGCGACAGTAGGAACAGAGCATTCTATAATGTTTTCTGCACAGGTGACGTAGATGTGGTCAATTGTTGTGGATGATGCATTTGTTACCCTGGTAGGCTGGTTGACTATTTGTTTTAGGTTGTAAGATAGTATGATGTTTTCCCACGTTTGGTTTGTGTTATGCATGTCGATGTTGAAATCGCCTAGAAGAATAATTTCTTTGGCAGTGGTAAATACTTTATCCATCATAGTGGTGAAATATTCGTACCAGATGGCTCCTGCACTGGGATTTCTATAAAGATACCCGACTAGAAATTGTCCCTGAGTCGGTAGTTTTATTTCTAACCATATGCACTCGGTCTCTGCTGTCTCTAAATCGCTTCTTGGGCGATAACTAATAGAAGTGGAAATATATACTACTATACCTGTTTCTAGCTTTCTACTTGAGTCTCGCCGAACTGTTTTAAAGCCATTTAGGGCAATTTCATCATCTGATATTTTGTCGTTTAAACGACTTTCGGAAAGTCCAAAAACATGAAAATTTTTTATTCAGAATTTGTGTAAGCTCAGGAAGTTTGCCTAATAAATGGTAAATGTTCAGGTGGCCCAGCCGTAGACCATCCTTAATTAGCCATTGTGTCTGATAGGTATGCATTTTATTTTGGCGAGTGTTTTAAAAAGGAAAATAACAAAAGCAATTTTAGATACGAAACCTACGAAAATTTAAACTAATTAACGTCACCAAGTAAGTGAAAATACAAATGTTAGTACTTAACGTACGAACGCTTGGTACAAGTATTGCTAAAAAATTACAATTAACTGAAATTGTCAGTAGTATATTAAAAATAGTCACACAACAGTAGGCACGTAGGCACCACGTTTTCACACCACAACACTAAAAATTCTAACACAGGAATTAAGCAACACTGAGAGAATACGAATTAAAAAAGGAAATAAAATAAAATAAAATCTTTCAAATTATGAAAAAACTGTCGAAGGCCTGTAGCCAATGAAATTAGAGTGTTTTGAGAAAGTAACAAAGTACTTATTACTTTATGCGTCACAGTAATCAACTAGTTGTTCACGGGAGAGACGGCTTTGGTCGCAGGGATTAAGTCAATAACAAAAAACCAAAAAAATAAAAAATGAGTGGATTCATCATCGATAATGGATGTCTCTGTCAGGTATATAGTAGGGCCCCCGTTGCACAGACATCATTAGTGCTTGGCTGAGGGATGCAGGACTGAATTGCATCAGGTATCCAAGTTCTGGGTTCCACTGAGCACGATCAGGAAGGCTACGGGAGGAAGCATGACGACTGTAGATTTCATCTGCAGTGGTTCCAACACTTGTAGGAGATTTTTGGGTCTGGGACATTGTGGCACTGCTTGTTGAACTGTCATATAATGTGTTTGTGAGGGGCTGTCTTATAGGTAGTGGAGGAAACATAACATCGTAACGTTCGGCTTCCTGGCTGTATGTGGCGAGTGGCGAGAGAGAGAGAGAGAGAGAGAGAGAGAGAGAGAGAGAGAGAGAGAACGAACAACCGAACGAACTTTATTTTCAAAGGGTTGAGAATTGGGCACGAGAGACGGATTTCATTTATTCTCACATACATTTTACTCATCAATGTAAAGGAATTATCAACGAGAGAGAGAGAGATGTTGAGAGAGAGATGAACGAACAACCGAACGAACTATATATTTTTTCAAAGAGAGTTTGAGAAGAGAGGGAACGAACGCACGAACGCAGGGTTGAGAATTTGCACGCAGGCCCTTCGCCCGTCTGACATTCTACCCTTCCTTTCTCTCGTCTTTTATACGGATTTCATTTATTCTCACATACATTTTACTCATCAATGTAAAGGAATTCAACGTTGTAAAGGTAAAATAATAGCATACTCACATTCACAGTATGTAATTATAAATGTGAAATAAAATATGTTGAAAAGTACAAGCTAAGTATCACCATGAAACAAAATATGTTGAAAAAGACAAACATCATGATTCGAAAAGTTTCGATTGTATGATACATGTTTTGATATTATATCAAAGATTTGCTTTCTTGAATAAGAAAGAGTTAAGGCGTTGAGAGAGGAGAGAGAGAGGAGAGTTGAGAGAAAGCGAGAGAGAGATATTTATATAGATCTACACACTGTGTTTGGCAGAGAGAGAGAGGAGAGAGATTGTGGAGCAATAGTCAAGGTTTGTTTGTAGAGATACATAGAGAGAAAGATTGAGAAAGAGAGAAATGAACAGGAGAGAGAGAGAGATGAGAGAGAGAGAGTTTTCTCAGAAGAGAGTTGATATTAACATGAGAGAGAGAGAGAGAGAGAGAGAGAGAGAGAGAGAGAGAGAGAGAGAGCGAAAGAGAAACCTATACACAAAAACCGTCGGTTATATTAGAGTCTGGGAAAATAAAATAGAAGAATCAGATTCAGAAAAAACACACAAATAACATACAGGTGATCAGGCCTAAGACAGACCAAAACAATAACAGTATCATGTAAGGACAAGCACAATCTATACATTCAAAAATAATAATGAACGGCTCGGCACAAATGCCTTTGTCGGTGGATACATACAAGATGGACGATTATAAAGAGACACATAAAATAGAAACACCACACAGTAAAACTAATTGTTTTAAAACAAAATCAACAAATATTTGTAGAAAGAGGTGGACCCCAGTGGAATAAAATAAACGCAAAAATAAATATCAACACCATTATCATCATCATCAGCACCAGCCTTCTCCACAACGCAGGTTGGCTGTAATGGATCTCCAACGTCTTCTGTCTCTTGTCTTGGTGGTGCACTCTGATAGAATCTTTCCTGTCCATCTCTTGATGTTATCTTCCCACTTATAGCGCTGTCTTCCTCTTGCACGTTTGCCTTCAACTCTTCCCTCTACAATGGTCTTCAGTAAGATGTTATGTCTTTTTTATATGGCCAAAATAGTTTTAGTTGTTTAATTTTCATCTCCTTTATTAATTCAAATACAGAAAGGCACAAATGTAGCAAAAATGGATAACGTTTGACAAATCAATGGAATATACGGCAAACTTAATTAGATGAAGATAGACTAATCATTATCTCCCTTCAGCCCGCTCAAAGAGCATTGGCCTTCAACAAACATATGCCAAGTATTCCTGTCACGTGTCATCAACAAACATATGCCAAGTATTCCTGTCACGTGTCATCAACAAACGTCTGCCAAGTCTTCCTGTCACTTGCCGTCTGCTCAAGGCTTGTCCATGTCTTCTTCATTCCCTTCATGCATGTCTCCAGTTGTCTACGTCATGAGTTCTGTGGTCTCCGTCTGCCTACACTACCATGGAGAAACCAGAAAAAGGACGAAAGTAGGCCAATAGGAGATACCAACAGAGAGTTCACTATACTAGGTTTCTGTTTTTCTGAGGTGAAATGACCGATTCACTTCGTCGCTGTCTTTGCCTTCCGTGAGTTAAGAGCAGTGTTTGGCAGGCTACTCATTTACAGCTGACAAAATTAATACTAAGATAATAAAAAAACAATAATATTCAGCAAGACGGAAGTTGAATGCCTCCGTATACTACTGACTCTAAATGCCTCTATTACGCTTCCTTTCTTCCTTCCTTCCTTCTTTCCGTTTTTTCTTTCTTTCTTTCTTTATTTCCTTCACTCTCTCTTTCGTTGTCTCTCTCTCCCTCCCTTTCTACTGCATGAATAATTGAATGATGTTTGAGGTAAATAGTTTTTTTAATCACCTGTACACATCTCCAGGTAGCAAACAGCCCCTCCCCTCCAACTTCCACGCCAAGGACGGGGACTGGAATATCACCCGGGCCGACAGGAGGGCAGCACTGCTGCGAAAACGGCAGGCCCGTAATGACGGACCCCCACACGGGTCAGAGTGTATGCTCTTGCCAGTACAGCTCGGCCCTACTCTCCTCCTACTCCCGGCTCCCTCTTGCATCAAACATCTTCGGTCCCGGAGGATCGTACTCTGCAGGGTCACAACCCCCTTACATGTCACTAGGCACGGAGGGGTCAGCGTTCTACACTCCACTGGTGAGTTCATTTGTTGGTTGTCTTTCGTTATAGAAGCTAATCATCATCATGTGTCATCAGGGGTGCACTTAAAGTATTTGGCACTTGGGTGGATCCTTTCTTTAGTATCCCCTCCCACATAAAATACACAGAAGGATATATTATGCTTGCAAGTAGATAATTAAACAGCGCAGTATGTTCATAATAGTGTCCAATGGTACCCCCTTCCTGGCTGTCACCAGGGGGAGGACGGCATTCACGCACCCTTCCTTAGTACGCCACTGTGTGTCATGCATACTGGGGTTGGCGATACATTTTCTCCGAAGTTTACTGTCTTTGTATTTTTGTCTTTCATTATATAAAATTTCATCATCATGTGCCATGCATACTGGAGTTGTAGATTACTTTCCTCCAAAACTTACTCTCTTAGCTGGTTGGCTTTTCTTTATAGAAGCAAATCATCATCACGTGTCACGCGCACTGGGGTTGGCGGTAAATTTTTTCAAAAGTTTACAGTCTTTGTTAAGGCCTTTCGTTATAGAAGCAAATCATCGTGCTATGCATACTGAGGTTGGCGATAAATGTCCTCTAATCTTATTGCCATTCTGTCATGATATACTAAATAATTCTTTAAGAACGTCTGCTCCGTCCCACACAAACTTTTTGTTGCAGTATTGAAATTATATTAAAGTAAAGCACTTCTGGCCTGTGCACTAAACTGCACGACGTTTAATATAGCGCGCATATTTTTTCGCACCAAATTTACAAGTAAGATTTTAAATAATAAATAAAAAAAAACATATAGTAAAGTGTCAAAAATATACAATATATTTTATTGCTATTATTTTTCTTGTGTTGTTTGATTTTTTTCCGTTTGGCCAGAGGATAAATTGCATCTCTTGAAATAAGCCAACATAATATCTTTATTCCCCTTCTACAGGGAATAATGTCTTAGAAAACTCATGAACATCAGTTGGAAAGAATTCAAGACTAATCGACAAATAAGAGAAGACTCTAGGCAGAAATATGTCTCCGACTATATAAGGAAAAGACGATGGTCATATATCGGTCATGTCCTACGAATGCAAAACAACAGAATACCACTACAGGCGCTCACTTGGGTTCCTGAGGGTAAGAGGAAAAAAGGAAGACCAAAAGAAACACTCAGAAGAACAATAATAAGAGAAGGAAGAACGTTGGGCCTAAATAATGTGCAAGAGCTAAGAGGAGTGGCGTCACAACGAACAACCTGGAGAGCACTGGTTTCTGCCTTATGCGCCGTGTTTGGTGCTTAAAGAATTTATTATTATTATAATATACAGGGAAGAGGATAAATTACATCCCTTGAAAAAAAAAAAAAAGGGCCAATAAATTTTTTTTCTTCAAAACTTTACACAACTGGGTAAAATAATTTCAGCCAGAATCAGCAAGAATGAATTATCCAGTCTTCTAAATGTGCTGCAGATGCTGAAATGTTAAAACGTTTGCTTTAGTTCTTTCCCTGTCATTATTTTAACGGGTATATTTACTCGTTCAATCACTAAAGATATTCAATGTTGTCCCAGCCACTTTGTCACGCCATCAATGTTGAACGTGCAGCGCCTCGCCAAACGAGAAAAACTATTAAAAATGAACCAGTGCCTGCCTAGTAATTATTGAGTTAAAAGTATCCAGCAATAAGAAATACTATGACTGCAATTGAGAACCGGATATTTTGTGATTGAAGAAAATTGCTGGGCGGAGGTTCGACACAGTACTCACCACAAGCACTTCCTTCTAATATGTAACAAATATAAGCAAAAAAAGGTTCCACTTTCATAATATTTACAATCATGTCCAAATGGGAAAAAGAGCACACAGGCCATTAAAAAAAAATGATTCATATCATCAGGTATCTAGGAGAGAACACGTCACCATTCTCCAGCTATACACTGGACACAACAGATTGAGATATCATCTATACCACAGGTACAGAATTAGTGCAACAGATCTCTGCACTTGCGGCACCAGCCCGATGACAGCCGAACACCTGCTGCAGTCCTGCTCAACCTGCAGCAATGAACGAAGTAGCATATGGCAACAACCCACCTCTGTCAACGAAAAATTGTTTGGAGATGTCAGGAACCTTGAGCTGACTACGGCCTTTATTAGAGTCATTAATGTGGACATCTGAAGGCGATCGAGGAAGAAGTCTCCTACAGATGTAGCAAAAAATATTAAAATAAAAACTGTCTTTAAAAATTATAAAGCACAGTATAGTTAAACAGTATTGTACTAACCTCCTTCAATCATAACCGACAATGTAAATGATGCTCCCTTGAGGTAATAGCTTTGTTCCCCCCCCCCCCCACCCTCCTCCATTTGCATTTTTATTCCTGTCGGTGTGTTCTTTTCTCTTCTGCGTGTTGTTGGAGCTTCTTTTCGCCCAATTTCAGGTGGCGTCGTAGGGAGCATCGCCACTTAGTGCGATCGGCAGCTTCATCCTCCCAGTTTGCTGGATTTACGTTTATTGCCTTCATACCTGACTTGCACACATCTTTGAACCTCAGCAGAGGGCGCCCGGCTATTCTTTTGCCATCTGCCAGTTGTCCGCAGAAAATATCTTTAGAGATGCGACAATCTTCCAAAGGGCGGACGTGGCCGGGCCAGTATAGTCTGCAAATAGAGTATAACTAGAAAAAACAATAATAAACAACAGGTAATACAATTTAAATAGAAATAAACATGTTAAATGTATCATGAGATTAGCATTAAGGTATTCAGAAATAAAGTATGAGAAAAATAAATGAAACAAAAGTAAATAAATGACGGAATATCAACAATTGAATAAAGAAATATAAATTATGGAATAAAAATACATTACTGATTAGACTTCCATATGCTCTGTACGCATTCGTAAATACACATAACACAGTGTACTGGTTTTTGTGAAATATTTATTTTCTTATTGCAAATTAACACAGTGAGTAACATATTTGATTAGGAATAACAATACTGCACAATTAAAATGTATAATTATCTGGTCTAAACTATGGAATAAATAATTACGCAGCGCACTGCCAAGATAGGGGTAGCAGCTGAATATAATACCCACAATTATTGATATAATATATCCTAATAATAACTCACAAGTGGTTGAAAAGAATATTTTTCTTCCAATCATTAGAACAAATTTATCCACCATCTCGAGAAAATCTGGCCAATCTAAGTTTCGGTTATAATTAGCGTAAATTTGTTTTCCGTTTTGTATTTTGTGTACATAATTATGTTATTTACAATTGATTCTGTTGTTCGCGAGCTATTTACATCAGAACTTGTTGTCTATGTTTTTAATTTACTTGTTATTTCAAGTTAAATGCAGTCATTTTGTTTAGCAGTTTACACATTTTCCCCTTTTTTTAAAATTGTTGTTTTTCCGTATCTTGTTACTTTTTGGTGGTTGTTTTAAATACGTTTATTTCTTTTGCCCTATGCTGATATTTCCCTATTATTATTATCATTGCTGTTATTACTGTCTTGTTATTTTTTTAGTCTTTTTATCCAGAGCATCCTAAGTCAACATGTAAAAGCGCTTGCATGTCAAGGCAAATTTATATAGTTCGTAACCAGGTCCCGTCACGCTACAGTCTATGAAGCTCCAAATAGATACCTAACTCTGCTCTTAAGTTAATGAAGATAAAAGCAGCGAGAAAGGGAACTAAAAATCCCACTCATAAAACTGATACCTAATATATGTGAAGTCTCTAACATTTTACTCCGCTCTTTCCTTCCATCTTCTTACAGCGAAGTGCTCACCCATAAACTAGAAAGCAAAGCAATAATATCAGGTCCCTGGAGTCCAGATCTCGATAAACGTGCCCGCCTAATCTAGTTGTCCGCGCTTCATCTCTTTGATCACATTTGATTGGACGACGCTCACAAACCGACATTCATTTGTCTATCAGCCGACTTCCGAACTATATTATCAACCTTCTGCTACGAAGACCTCCAGTGACCACTAAATGCCGCTGCGTGCTGCCTTGAAGAAGGCGGGAAATCACGGGCGTGAGGTTCTATCCGTGAAGAATCGGAAGGATAAAAGAAAAAGAAGAAAGAGATAATTCACCATGACGAAAGTCAATCAAACACCCGACATAGGATGACAGATAAATACTTGATTGATGACAATTGTTCCGTGTAGCTTTCTCCGAGGAGGTCAAGATAAAATAAGCTTACTATCCTACCAGGCAAGTCGTATAAGGCGAATGATTTGAGGTTATGCATTTAGCCGGCAACCTCATCATATAATACAAAATGCTGCAGAAAACACCACTACAATAGCACGTGATTTGACGCGGGCTTTTTACCAGGAGGGCCTGTTGCGCAGTAGTGGTTCCATGATTTGAAAGGAGGGAAATAAAGAAAAGTAAAATTAAATATCATATATATAAAACCCCAGCTTTTTCTGTCAGTGCGTAATGCTAAGGGATGCAACTTTGGTTGAAAGTTTAGACATTAATTGTATTGTCTCCCTTATATGTACTCTCCCGAAAATAGTAACACTTACCAAAGAAGAATGCGCAAATGACGGTGTGCACAAAAATATATTTATAGAATGTGTGATCCCGTATACACACATTGGGATCCTCGCTGCTGCTACGTAGTTCGTGTACTGTGGTGATGCACAGTGGTTTTTAAAATATACTTTTGAATAAGTAAAATAGCCGTTAGGTATTGGTGGTTTTGAATTTAATTCCCGTCTTTACTACTTTAAGTAAATAAAAAGAGAAGGAAATGAGAACGTTATATAGTTAAAGAGAGTTTCCCTCTGAGGAGGAAAAGATAAAATAGGATTTTTGTAATCCACCACCTTGTGGTTAAAAAGGTAGTCTCATAGCAGATACTGCGTAGAGGAATGATGTTAGAGAATTCACCATACTAGGTCTAGCATCGCGAGGGGGGGGGGGTGACCAGTTCCCTTCCTCGCTGCCTTTTCCTTCCCTGACTCATATTCATGTACCCATTTACATCTGGGTAGACTGAAGCGTGTCGGTATCGTGATTCGAACCCAGCACCTTTGCCGCAAGAGACCAGCGCTCTATCCACTCTGTCAATTGGACGCTCTACCTATGTGGTTGTCACGAAAGGTTTGAGATGTTATAAAATTTAAGATATCCTGAACAAAAAGATGTATCAAATGATACCAGGATAGTGCCAGGTAAGAGACTGGTCTTACAAGAAATACCCCCTTTTCTGGAAAAGAATAAGGGTGTATTAACATCAAAGGTAGAATCCAGCTGTATAAAACTACAGGCGTTGAAAGGCTATGTCCTGAAAATCTATTTGCCCCTTTTGAAGATTCTCCTTTGGTATTATGTGTTGTTTATGTTGACAAGTTGTTCTAGGGGTATATAATATAGTCTATCTATCAATCTAAATTAAATATCAAACAAAACGTGAAACTTTCATTCAAATATTTCAGCAAGTCTGTTGATATTTATGTATTTACAATTTATTTACCTAACCCTGTTCTCTTTTGGTTAGGTAACTTAGGAAAACTCAAAGGTATTTACAGCTTGAAATAAATAAACATAGGAACTTAAAATTTATAAACCATAATCTTGTATTGAAGTTTCTATTGTCTTCCACACTGATGAATAATTTTAAATTTAATACAATGTCAATGATTTTGACGGTGAAGGTATGGTGGATTTATAATGTCCTTAAATTCATCCTCCACTGAAATGTTAGTAATATATTTATGTTTTCTTTTGTGGTGATATCTTTTATTGAACACGCTGATCAGTGGCTAGATAAGGCCACTTATCTTAAAATCCAGAAAATCCCACACTTTTCTGCCGTGGACGAACAACTCTGTGACTTGCCAGGCAGTGGAACAATGGTGGCTAGCTACATTGGCATCACGAGCCTTTGCACCTCAAAGTCCAAAACGAGTTATAGGAATCAGATACTTTGGGTCCTTTGCAGGATACAACGTTTGCAGGATAAAACGGTTGCAGGACAAAACCTGAAATTAAAATAATCAGAACCTCTGTATTGTCCAGCACTAACCTGCCTTTACACACAAAGGACATAACATACAGCGTCAGACATTGTGCTCACATATGCACAGGACAATTTACCTTCACCACCCATCACAGTCAGTTCACTGCGACTAAAATTTCCTTATAATTCCTAAGTTGATTCCTTAGTCCATGATTGGCTTCCATACAATGATTTGGAATAGTATACATTTACAAGTAATATATTGATCGATTCAGTACAACAATTCCTGTTAATCCTTCCTTAGGTTCCAGGATACATGTCATTCCTTTAACAAATACTATTTCAAATGTATTATTAAACTTACAGTCGTATTCTTGACATCATTTATAAACCTACACTTTTTACAACGCTGGCATTCGCCTCTAAAATCAACACATGCTTTGCATTCCAGAAAGCAACACATTCGTCCTGGAATATTTTTTTAACACAGGCCTTTTTCACTTTCTAACACACGTGGATTAAATCACAGGAATAATACATAAATATGAACATATACATATATATAGTCATTCTTACTCTCAGGCAAAACACACACAGGCTGTTAATGGTTTCTATGGTCTGCGCAACAGATGCGGTTGGCAAAGGTAAAATATGATTACTGTTTACCGCTTCTTTCTAGATAGGTGGGGGTTTTGAATTTGTTAGTAGCGTCAAATGGCCAAGGGCAAGGTCTTGTATAGTCACGCCTCCGACGTATCGGATGACATGGGTGTAAAAAGGAGTAAAGGATCCAAAAATGAGACAAAATTTCTGCTCTCTGTTCAGTGTATAAAATCAAGTTTTTCAATTATCTTCCTTATTTATGGGACGATTTTAGTCACTTAAAGATGGAATTATTCTGTTAATTATTTTGTATCGATCTATTTATTTATTAGTTAGTTTGCAAAATGCATTGACATGTATGCATGCTTTAACTAGCTAAGTTTGACTTATCCTGATGTAACACAACTCGTTTATTCGATATTTCTATCTTACTATAATATTATTCGATAAGGTGTTTACACCTACCTCTAAAGTAACATTCCCGTTGATGAATTACATAATCCTTTCCAGTGATACTTCTTTAGTTCTTATGAAATTAAATATTATTGTCCCATCGGTTACACAAAATAGCCTCTAGGTTTTAAGCATAGTACGTTTCCTACAACAATGATAATAAAGGTACGTTTTGATTGGTTATTGTATTAGAGAGTTCCCTACCTAATGGCGTGCGGTATGGTCAGATTTAGAAAACCGTGTTGTAAGGCAGAACCAAAACACGACAGTGGTAAGGGGTGGCAAGTATGAGGCTGTACACGGCAATGGCAACATCATCTTGTAATACATATTGCTATAGGGATCACTGCTGCTAGAACATGTGCTTTGGCGTAGGCTTCCTTTAGGAGGTCATCCAAAGTGGTGGATCCATGCTCCATACGGAGTGAAAGAGGAGATTATGATGACAAAGAAATCGTGATTATGTTGGTATATTGAAAACACAAGACTGAGATGTCTGTTGAAACCAATCATCAGAAAACACGCCAAATATTTAAACAACATTGAATAATTGTATCACTTCTTGAGTTTACCAATACCACCACTTAATTCAGAACAATTACCAATATCACCAATTAAATCAGAACAATTACCAATACCTCCACTTAATTCAGAACAATTACCAATACCACTAATTAATTCAGAACAATTCCCAATACCACCACTTAATCCAGAACAATTACCAATACCACTAATTAATTCAGAACAATTCCCAATACCACCACTTAATCCAGAACAATTACCAATACCATAACTTAATTCAGAACAATTACCAATACCACGACTTAATCCAGAACAATTACCAATACCACCACTTAATTCATAACAATTACCAATACCACCACTTGATTCAGAACAATTACCAATACCACCACTTAATTCAGAACAATTACCAATACCACTACTTAATTCAGAACAATTACCAATACCACCACTTAATCCAGAACAATTACCAATACCACCACTTAATTCATAACAATTACCAATACCACCACTTGATTCAGAACAATTACCAATACCACCACTTAATTCAGAACAATTACCAATACCACTACTTAATTCAGAACAATTACCAATACCACCACTTAATTTAGAACAATTACCAATACCACTACTTAATTCAGAACAATTACCAATACCACCACTTAATCCAGAACAATTACCAATACCACCACTTAATTCATAACAATTACCAATACCACCACTTAATCCAGAACAATTACCAATACCAGCACTTAATTCAGAACAATTACCAATACCGTCATTTAATCCAGAACAATTACCAATACCACTAATTAATCCAGAACAATTACCAATACCACCACTTAATCCAGAACAATTATCAATACCACCACTTAATCCAGAACAATTACCAATACCACCACTTAATTCAGAACAATTACCAATACCACCACTTAACTCAGAACAATTACCAATACCACCACTTGATTCAGAACAATTACCAATACCACCACTTAATTCAGAACAATTACCAATACCACTACTTAATTCAGAACAATTACCAATACCACCACTTAATCCAGAACAATTACCAATACCACCACTTAATTCATAACAATTACCAATACCACCACTTGATTCAGAACAATTACCAATACCACCACTTAATTCAGAACAATTACCAATACCACTACTTAATTCAGAACAATTACCAATACCACCACTTAATTTAGAACAATTACCAATACCACTACTTAATTCAGAACAATTACCAATACCACCACTTAATCCAGAACAATTACCAATACCACCACTTAATTCATAACAATTACCAATACCACCACTTAATCCAGAACAATTACCAATACCAGCACTTAATTCAGAACAATTACCAATACCGTCATTTAATCCAGAACAATTACCAATACCACTAATTAATCCAGAACAATTACCAATACCACCACTTAATCCAGAACAATTACCAATACCACCACTTAACTCAGAACAATTACCAATACCACCACTTGATTCAGAACAATTACCAATACCACCACTTAATTCAGAACAATTACCAATACCACCACTTAATTCAGAACAATTACCAATACCACCACTTAATCCAGAACAATTACCAATACCACCACTTAATTCATAACAATTACCAATACCACCACTTGATTCAGAACAATTACCAATACCACCACTTAATTCAGAACAATTACCAATACCACTACTTAATTCAGAACAATTACCAATACCACCACTTAATTTAGAACAATTACCAATACCACTACTTAATTCAGAACAATTACCAATACCACCACTTAATCCAGAACAATTACCAATACCACCACTTAATTCATAACAATTACCAATACCACCACTTAATCCAGAACAATTACCAATACCAGCACTTAATTCAGAACAATTACCAATACCGTCATTTAATCCAGAACAATTACCAATACCACTAATTAATCCAGAACAATTACCAATACCACCACTTAATCCAGAACAATTACCAATACCACCACTTGATTCAGAACAATTACCAATACCACCACTTAATTCAGAACAATTACCAATACCACTACTTAATTCAGAACAATTACCAATACCACCACTTAATTTAGAACAATTACCAATACCACTACTTAATTCAGAACAATTACCAATACCACCACTTAATCCAGAACAATTACCAATACCACCACAATACCACCACTTAATCCAGAACAATTACCAATACCACCACTTAATTCAGAACAATTACCAATACCACCACTTAACTCAGAACAATTACCAATACCACCACTTAATTCATAACAATTACCAATACCACTAATTAATCCAGAACAATTACCAATACCACCACTTAATCCAGAACAATTACCAATACCACCACTTAATTCAGAACAATTACCAATACCACCACTTAATCCAGAACAATTACCAATACCACTAATTAATCCAGAACAATTACCAATACCACCACTTAATCCAGAACAATTACCAATACCACCACTTAATCCAGAACAATTACCAATACCACCACTTAATCCAGAACAATTACCAATACCACCACTTAATTCAGAACAATTACCAATACCACCACTTAATCCAGAACAATTACCAATACCACTAATTAATCCAGAACAATTACCAATACCACCACTTAATCCAGAACAATTATCAATACCACCACTTAATCCAGAACAATTACCAATACCACCACTTAATTCAGAACAATTACCAATACCACCACTTAACTCAGAACAATTACCAATACCACCACTTAACTCAGAACAATTACCAATACCACTAATTAATCCAGAACAATTACCAATACCACTAATCAATCCAGAACAATTACCAATACCACTAATCAATCCAGAACAATTACCAATACCACTAATCAATCCAGAACAATTACCAATACCACTAATCAATCCAGAACAATTACCAATACCACTAATTAATCCAGAACAATTACCAATACCACTAATCAATCCAGAACAATTACCAATACCACTAATTAATCCAGAACAATTACCAATACCACTAATTAATCCAGAACAATTACCAATACCACTAATTAATCCAGAACAATTACCAATACCACTAATCAATCCAGAACAATTACCAATACCACTAATTAATCCAGAACTATGTGACAAAGTTTTACAATAACTGATCAAAGGTGGTCCTTCTCTTCTCCTTTTGTGTTCTTCTTTTCTTCATTAAAGTTCTTTCTTGTCCTCTCCTTTTTAATTTTTTCTGTCTATTCCTTCATCAGCTTCCCCTCTTTTTTCATCTTTTCTTTCCTCTCCAGCATCACGCATTTCACTTCTTCTTCTTCTCCTTCCTCTACTGCACCCTCATTTTGACAGCAATGTAAAAATACAAAAGTGTCTTTTTGCCTAATTATCTTTGTCCTTGCTTTATTTCAGTTTGTCATAATTTATTTCTCAGCAAATAAATATTTAGTACACTATCATTTATTAGATACGTCTACTTCCGTTACATAATTATTATTATTTTTTTCTTCTTTTTCCTCTTTTAGGTAGATACGTCAAACGAAAACACAGACGACGTCTTCACTCAATACACACACACACATACACATACACACGCGCGCGCGCGCGCCCCCCCCCCCCACACACACACATATATATATATATATTCGATCGTGCATTTGTATTTTTTAAATCTCCTCTTCCGAGTTTTATTCCTTTTCCTCATGCCGCATTATCGAAAACAGACGTGAAGCTCATTGTTTCGTTAATTAATATGAGACAAACATAAAGGTATGTTATCAGGCAGTCTTAGGAAATAAAGAAGTAGAACACTAGACAACAGAAAAACAACAGACGTGAGTGGCTTACCCATTGTTTGGTTTAACCGAACATTAACACTTCTTTTTAAACGGCTGTCTTTAAGTTACTTGAGCTTCTTCCAACCTCTGTTGTTTGGAATGTTTTCTTGAACCTCATCGTTTTTTCTATGTACGTAATCAATGTTTGTATGTATTTTTTAACTATGCAGTTGTTTGATGTATTGTTACTTTTTTTTTTTTTTTAATTACTTCAGTCTATAGACCAGTGTTTTTTTCTAACGGTGTGCCGGCCCGCGCCTATCAACGTGTGCCGCAAAAAAATTGTAAATTACCACATGATGAATATTTTTAGTGATCATGTAATATAAAACTGATCTTACAGCTTGCATTCATTTAATAATAATTGGAGCTATTAAGTGCTTTGATGTCAAATGATATACTTCAAAATTATTTTTTAAAATTAAAAGAAAATTGAATTGAAAGTTTTATTTATACTAGTACCCACAAATCAGTGTATTTAATGTAGTATATATATCACTAGTTTTTTTTATTCAGGCGGGGTCAGACAGGCGTGCCGCAAATTTATAGAAAATTGAAAAGTGTGCCGTGAACACAAAAATGTTCAAAAACACTGCTTTAGACGAATTCATTTATATCTTCAGCGCAGCTAATCAGTTTCCTCTAATTTTGTTTTGTTTTCGGCATTTTTCTTCTTCTTTTCTTCGTACACTCTCAGATGTTTTCTTAAATATTTACGAAGAAAATAGTGGTTAGCTTGAGGCTATGTGCACCTCCATAGCGTTTTTCATAGAAAGGTACTGATGACGGCCTTATGCGCTTTCTCTGTTCCTCGTGTGTTTCTTCATTCAAATCTGCCTACATTTCTTACTGTTGATTCTTGTTTGTATGGGTTTAACTGGAGCATTATCAGCAACTTCTATTTACAGGTCGTATTATAATTTAAAAAAAATGTATTTAAGTTAGTACTCGCTTTTTTCTCTTCTGTTTCAGTCCGTTTGTTCACGACGAAGAACTTGTATCTGTACCGTAGGCAATTCTATTTGCCTTTTGTCCAAGTAAAACATAGTTTACTATTATCCGTGTAACAAAACACTGTTTTATTCTTGCTACATTGACCAGGACTTGCTTCACCAGTTTTGCTAATTCCTTTTGCGTTTCGTTAATTATTTAGTTTTTTGTTTTGAAATTTCTTTATTTCTGGTTTTGATTTTTTCTTGCGTTATTGTTGTTCTTTTCTCGCTCATCAACTTTGTTGTTTGCTTTTTCATCTGCTTTGTATCGCTGGAACCCTATTTGTTTCTGTGTTACTTTTCTGATTCAATACCATTTTATTTTTTAATTTATATATTTATTTCCTTACTAGTTTTACAGCAGCCTCCTCATTTATTGACATTTTCTACTTTCTGTAGCAATTTTTTACTTGACGAGGTTTTCATCATGGTGTAAAACCTATAATTGGATACAGAAAGAATAGTGTTACTACTCCCTTACGCATAGCGTAAAAGATGATTAACTTGAGGTTGTGCTTGGGTCTGGCAGCCTCACCATTTTAAACAAAATGCTATAGAAACCACCATATGATTCATCAAGGGAGCCATCTGCTATGCTGGGTCCATGCGACAAAAGAGAGGATATATATATATATATATATATATATATATATATATATATATATATATATATATATATATATATATATATATATATATATATATATATATATATATATGGGAGCCGCGCTGGTGTAATGGTTACCACATTGCGTTGGCGATCAGGTGTTCAAGGTTCAAGCCCGGGCGTGGGCATTTGAAAGAGTGTCATCGACCGGGATTTTGACTGAATAACCTGAACGGCTCCTGAGATAAATCCTCGGTGGATGGGAAGGAGCGAAGGTCCTGTCCGGGTTGGAAGGAAAGTCCACAGGCTCCCCAGCCTCACAATGACATGTTATTTGGCCGAAGGGAAGAAAGCCCAAGTGCCGCTGGTTAAAATAAAATAAAAATACATGTATATTTATATTTATATATATATATATATATATTTTAGGTGTCGACCACACCATTCGGTATACTTTCTCCCACTCCACGTGGGTTTGCGTTGAGTGTTTCAAGTTAGCCAATATCATAGGCAAATTTGAAGTCTCCGAGGTCTTTTTCTCTGAACTACCTCGTATCTATGAGGCCCTATCCTACTGTCATAAGAGGTTTTGATGTTAATAAAAGTATAGGCTATCCTGGACAAATAGGTGTATCAGAGGATACCAGGACAGTGCCAGATAAGAGACTGGTCTTATAAGTAATACCCCTTCTCTGAAAAGAGCCAGGGTGTATAGACATCAAAGTGGCGTCAAGCTATGTAAGTTCTCAGAGAAGATGATGATGATGTAGTACTCTGAGTCCCTAACTGCTACCTCTTTAGATCCCAACTTGAGTAAAGATCATCTGTGTTGTGTTATTTGGCAAATTGTCTAGGGTAATTTATTTAATATAACAGGTATTGATTTCAAACAGAACTTTAACTTTAATAAAATTATTAAGCAAGGCTGGATGAAATTTTATGTACGAGGCGTGTTCAAATGAAACCCGCCCGTGCTGCGCGAAGTGGACATTTGTAGGAGGAGCATGATGACGTCACATCTGACGTAATAAGCACATACGAATGTACAAGTGTGTAAGTGTTCATTCTCCTAGTATTCATTGTTTGTGCTGCAGACCGTTAAAATAATGGCCGGTGTGATACGGAATCCGTCCAAGGTCGATCAGCGAGCGGTGATCCAGTTCCTAACAGCCGAAGGATGTCGACCAGCCGACATTCATCGCCGAATGAAAGCAGTGTATGGTCACAAAAGTGTGTCTAAGACTACAGTGAAAGACTGGGCACGAATGTTTCGAGAAGGACGTCAGTTAACGAAAGATCTTCCGCGGCCAGGTCAGGTGCATATTGTTGCGACAGAAGAATCCATCGCCATAAGGAAGAACGCATGGGGTGGAGTTTGAACCACCTGCTGCGTTACGAAGAGGAGGGTGATGCATTTCTGTTGCGCATAGTGGCAGGCGATGTGTCGTGGTGCCACCACTTTGAGCACTTAAAGCAGCGAGCATGCAATGGAAACATCCCGGATCACCAAAACTTAAAAAAATTCAAGTCACAGATTTCCGCCGGTAAGGTTATGCTGACCGCATTTTTTGACCATGAAGGGCTTCTATTGGTTGACTTTAAAGAGCCTGGCTTGAACATCAATGCCATCCGCTACAAAGACACACTAGACAACCTGCATACAGCCATCAAGAATAAACGACCCGGCATGCTTTCGCGTGGTGTGATTCTGTTGCACGACAATGCTCGTCCACATGTTGCAAACATTGTGCAGGAAGCGTTAGCAAGGAAAAGGTGGGAAGTTCTGCCACACCCAGCCTACAGCCTCGATCTGTCACCATGTGACTTTCATTTGTTCGGACCCTTAAAAAAATCTCTAAAGGGACAACGATTCGACTCCGTGTAGAGTGTCAAGGATATGCTAAGTCTGGCCACTACTGTAGAATAAACGTGTTGTTGTGTATTGGCCACTGTTGCATGAACCTGTCATGTAGACCTTGAGTGGGAGTGTCAAGTAACGCGAATGGTGTAGTAGTTCGGTGTAACAGACCTCTTGGTAATAACTCTCACACACTCTCATGTAATGCAATGACGACTTGAACTGCCTCTGACATTTCAATAGTTTAATGAAGGCACGCAAACTGGACAGCACAGATACAGTCATGGACACATGTTGACATACATTCATTGGTTATTTGAATCGTGGATGATACATTCATGTGGTAGTGAAATATCATTCAACCCAAGGTGGTATTCACTGTTCTGGTAACTAATCGCCGTATCCTCTACTGACTGAACGCGTCAATGAGGATCGGTAAACATACAAAAGTCATTGACCGAACCTTCATTTCATAGCTAAGTTCTTAAGCTGAAATATGTCCAATGTTTGTATAACACTCATAAACCACGATAGTGGGTTTTCACCTCATAACAAGATCTCGATACCACTGCCTGATAGTAGGATACATAATCTGTTCTCTTGACAGTGATCAAAAATATGATGACAGGAATATAACATGGCCGCCTTCCTGAGTTGTCGCTCACTCACTCGTAGGAAGGTAGATATAAGCCAAAGTTAATTTATAATGTGCATATAAATAATTTCATAAAGTTTTCCATACAGCTCTACAGTAATCAAGTTAATTCACGTAGACATAACTGCTGTAGGAAAGCCTGTCATCTTCGTCGATACAAAACACAACTCTAGCGATACGAAGCACAATGTTCCATCTAGGTCTAATCAACTCGAGATCATCAAAATTAGGGTCTGGCATAACTGGAGTCCGAATCACACATATGAGGAGGATCTCTGACAAATAGACTCTTGCAGAGACACAAACTTCTCCTAGAAAAACATCTATGAATCACTGTTAAACCTTAAACAGTGCCAGCCCTGTAAAAAGCACTCAGCCATCTTGGCGACATTATCGGAACTCTTCACAACCCAGAAGGACTACGAAAACCTGCGCTAGATTCCGGCAGAAAGAATATAGTCCGACCTGAACATATAAAGGTATACAATATACGACTGAATCTACTTGCACTAGACAAGTAGTACACATGAATTCAGGCCATAAACATAACAAGCAAAATTAATCTATTTTCTGGCCCGAACAAATAAGAACGGACATGAATACAATATCCATGCGCCGGATCAATATCAAGAACGATCACTCATATCATCAAAAGTGTAAATCAATCATAAATTATCTAGCTTTACCAGAGGAAGCATTTTCATACACAAATGAATGCAAGTATATATTTTCCATATTCAATAGCCATATCGTATTTTTGTAATATGTGCGTCAAAATATGCACGCAACAGATTACCACACCCCTCGGGAAAAAAAATGGTACATTTTTTTTTGAAATACATCTAGGAGCAACATACAATAGGCTCACAACGCACCAATAACAATGCGCAGATGATAAGCATTGAGAATATATTTCATGAACTTAGAGAAAGTATTTCTCTAAGTATAAATATTTCCAGAGAGGTGTCACCAATGCATACTACAATACTTGCAATGCTACACTTTCTACATCAGTTTATACATAAATTTCATGTTAGATATCTTAACATCATGATCATCAAAGACGAAAAAACATTGAAAGATCAGCGGTGAATAAACGTCAATGAACCGCTAAGTAGTGTTACAATCAATATATGATATATTACATATGTGTACACATTTCAACATAGGAACAACTGTAGCAAAGTTAGGCATATAATTTAACACTTATGAATCATGTGGGCATCTAGACAAAATATCTGCCATCACATTTTCTGACCCACGGATAGCTCGCACCGAAAAATGAAACGGCTGCAGAGCAATCGCGTATCGCGTTGATCTCGTGCTCTTCAGATTTTTACTCTGAATAGCCGTAAGAGCTTTCTGGTCAGTTTCCACAATGAAATGTGCGCCAAGAAGAAATCTTTGCAGTTTAAGGATTGACCAAACCATAGCTAATAATTCACGGTCTAGGACCGAGTAATTCTTCTCTGCGGCATTTAATTTTCGAGAAATATACATCACAGGATGCAGAGTTCCAGAGTACTCTTGCATTAGTGCTGCTCCAATCCCTGTGGATGAAGCGTCACTACGAAGAATAAATGTCTTATCCTTAGAAGGCAATACTAGGATAGGTGAAGTAGAAAACATAGTTTTAACCTTATCCAAAGAGGATTGACATTCTTGAGTCCAATGGACTACATTAGGAGACCCTTTCTTTAGCAAGGAAGAAAGAGGTGACATAATGGAGGACAGATTCGGAATGAATCGTCCATAAAATTGTATTAGACCTAAGAGACTTCGCACTTGCTTTTTAGTCTTAGGAATAGAAATGTTAAGTATCTTACTTGTATTATGGTCCTCTGTTTTTAGGAAACCATGACCAACACGGTGACCTAAGAAAGATATTTCGCTAAAACCAATACAAGCTTTAGATGGTTTCGCTGTCAGGTTATGCTCGCGTAAGATAGACAATAGTTCATTTATCCCATTATAGTGATCGTTCCAAGTATCACTGAAAAGACAGATGTCATCAAGATATGCAATGACATCTGAGCGATGAGATAGGATTCGACGCATCATGCGTACGAATGTTGCAGGGGCGTTCATAAGACCGAAAGGCATAAAATTCCATTGGAATAGACCCCTATACGTCGAAAAAGCAGTAAACGGTTTGGCGTGTTCGGATAATGGAACTTGCCAATATCCCTTAGACAAATCAAGTTTAGTAAAGAAATGGGAATTCGATAGTCTCGTAAGTAGCTCTTCAAGTAAAGGCATAGGTTCAGCGTCAAATTTCGTCACTTGATTCAATTTGCGATAATCAACGCAAAGACGTATGTTGTTGTCTTTTTTTCGCACGATAACCATCGGTGAAGAATATGCTGATGTGGATGGTTCAATAATTTTTAACTCTATCATTTCATCCAACTCTTTTTCTACCTGTGCTTGAAAATGTATCGGGATAGGATATGGTCTGACTCTTATAGGATTATGGTCAGTAAGAATAATGTCATGTTGAATGACATCAGTTTGACCAGGAATGTCAGTAAGGACATCTTGAAATTGTTCTAACATAGTAGAAACTTGTTTCTGTTCTCCTGGAGATAATTCAGGAGAAATCGCAACATCTTTCCATGATTCATTAGAGTGAAGCGGAATCATTGGAAAAGGTAGATTTACATCCGAGAAACTCGTTTCCTCATCCTGTATTACTGACAGTGATGAGTAATGTCCATGTTGGACTGGAAAATCGTCCGTTGCCTGGAAAACAGGTTGTAAATAATCCGGACGTTCATGGAATTCCGTGAGCATGTTGATGTGGAAGGTTTTATGCTTCCCTTCAATATCGACGATATAGTCAACATCGGAAACTTTTGATATTATATCGTACGGACCTTTCCAAGAAATAAGAAGTCTGTTTTCTCTACAAGGTAGCAGGACCAATACTTTGTCACCTGGACAGAGTTGTCGCAAGCGTCTGGTCTTATTGGCAAATTGCCTTGCCTTCTGTTTCGCAAATTCAGAAGAAGCAGTTGCCAATTTGCATACTTCAATAATCTTGTGTCTAAGTGCAATGACATATTCATAAGAGGATTTTGTGTCATCGACAATATTATCAGCAGTTATGAGATCATTAAGTAAGGACATAGGACCTCGCGGTTTCGCGCCGAAGACAAGTTCAAAAGGAGAAAATCCTGTATGTTCGTTGGCGATCTCTCTATATGCAAAGAGAGCCGCGGGTAAAACCCTGTCCCAATCCTGAGGATGATCCTCAGTTATCTTACCTAGTAGGTTTTTCAGAGTTCTATTCAGACGTTCCACCATCCCATTGGACATAGGATGATAAATACTACTCAGAGATCTCTCTATCTTTAGAGTCGACATCACTTGAGACATGGTATCCGATATAAGTTGGCTACCATAGTCCGATAATATTTCTGCTGGAAATCCCAGACGAGAAAATATTAACCAAAGAGCATCTGCAATATCAGCAGTAGTTATGCTCTTTATAGGAACAGCCTCTGGCCAACGTGTGCACATATCCACACACGTCAAAATAAATTGGTGTCATCTAGCAGACTTTATCTTAAATGGACCAATGATGTCTATCGCCATTTTTTGAAATGGTCGAATGGGAATGTCTGCAGCCTGAATAGGTGCAGCATGGCGTGGACCTCTGGATTTAACCTCTTGACATACTTTACAAGATCGACAATAGATTCGTATGTCCTTATTCACAGCAGGCCAAAAGAAAGATGCAAGAACTCTAGATTTAGTACGGGAAAAACCCATATGTCCAGCACACTGAGAATCATGAGCGTGCTGTAAGATTTTAACTCTCATATTTTTGGGCACAAGAATTTGAGAATGAATGGATTTAGCGGAGTCTTGTACCATACGTACAAGTACGCCATTCCTCATCGTAATCCAAGATTTACGATTTGTATCCTTATTCGGATCACCTTTTGTTGCCAGAGTAAAGAATTTCTTTAGAGTAGGATCATCTTCCTGCTGTTTTATAAAGGAAACATGCGAAATCTCCAAGAGATCACCTTGGTTCTGGTCATCATTATCTCCAGAAGGCGAAGATTGCGGCATGTTTAGAGCTTGAGCTCTAGTGACTACAGCATTTGCAGTATGCATATTATCACTTTCCCACTCGGCAATTTGTTGCGGAGTGCATTCTTTCGCACCATGAATGCGACCGACGATAAGATCAGCGATCGGATTCGGCAGCAGACATGCGTGCACATCTTCTGTAAAGAAGGGAGTAGAGATGTTGATAATGGCAGTGGAGTACTTCTCCAATGTGCCACCAAATGTTATGCATTTGATTATCTTGCCAGTGGCTCGAGAAGGATCTATAAGTGACTGCCTCACTCCAATGATTGTGCACCCGGAATCGAAAAGAATTGAGACCGGAGTACCATCTACTAGACCTCTATTCAAGACAAGAGCACCTCTTCCATCATGCGCGACTGACGCAGGAAGAGCAGGAAGAGGATGACCACAGCTTAAAGTCAAAACTGTGGTTGGCTCGAATAATGTTTTGCATTGGGAACACTGAAATGCTGTGTCAAAATCGAAAGCAGAACATCCCACACTATTAGAGTCTTTCTTATCATTGGTTTGATTACCGGCTTCGTGAAACTCTTGTTGTGCAGAGTTAGCCTGGTAATGAGATTTACCATGTCTTTTGTGTTGTGATCTACCTCGGTTATTGTTGCCTCTGTAATTATTATTCCCTCTGTTATAACCCCTATTTGGGTTTGAATCACAATATTCATGATCATAATCATCATGCTCATTATAATGAGTATCCCTGTAATGTTGGTTTTGTTGTTTCCATGAAGAACTTGGGTAGTTCCTATGGTTACTCCCTTTTCGGAAATTTCTATAATTATGGGCACCCCTCGCGTATCGAGGACTGTCAGCCCGATTCCAGTTCTTCGAAGAAGAACCCTGATTTGAGTGGTTACCTTGGTTTTGATACTTATTCCAATTAACCTTTTTATCAAATTTATTTTGAGCTCCTTGGAATTTGTGTGAGTAATTATGATTATATTCTGTTGCTGAAGCAACTGGCATACCCTCTTTAATGTTAGTGTTACTAAGAATCATGTCAGGGTGTGCCGTGGCATACTGGTCACAATATTCTTCCATTTGCTTTAATGTACTAGGTTTACGCTCATGTAAAAACTCTAGGAATGGTTTATTTACCGAAGACATGACCTTGTCTCTTAGCAATAAATCCGTAAGACCATCAAATGTTTTCTCTATTTTGGATAATTCAATCCATCGTGAGAGTGTAAGTCGTGCTTTTGAAATAAAATCTGAGAATTCTACACCTACCTCAGGTCTCATTGTTTTAAACAAAAGACGATAACCTTCTTCTGACAGCTGATATCTCTTTATCAAAGCTGCCCTAATAGCATCATAATTATCCTTGTCGGCCTCTTCAACCAAACATAACTTAGTCAGAGACTCCCCTTTTAGATTTTCAGACAACTGATTCACATACTGTGATTTGTCAACATTATGAGCTCGACAAGCACGTTCAAATCTAGAAAGCCAAAATGTTATATCATCTTTGGCAGAGTTAAACGCTGGCACCTTGACCTTATAATTAAAGGGTTTACCATTACCACCAGATGCCTGATTAACATTAGTCATACTTGTCAATCTTAATTTCTCTAACTCAAATTCATGTTCTCTTATCGCTTTTCTCTCTTCAGCTTCTAATTTTTTCTGTTCTGCAGCAGCAGCAGCTTCTAATTTTTTCTGTTCTGCAGCAGCAGCAGCTTCTAATTTTTTCTGTTCTGCAGCAGCAGCAGCTTCTAATTTGTTCTGTTCTGCCACAAATCTCCTTTCCTCCACCTGCATCTGCAATTTCTTTTGTTCAGCAGCAGCATCAGCTTCTCTTTCTAATCTTTTCTCTTCAGCCAGCGCTTTTCTCTCTTCTGCAGCAGCAGCAGCAGCTTTTCTCTCTTCTGCAGCAGCTTTTTTCTCTTCAGCAGCAGCAGCAGCTTCTCTTTCTAATCTTTTCTCTCTTCAGCAGCAGCAGCAGCTTTTTTCTCTTCTGCAGCTAATGCTTTGTCATATTGAGCAACAGTCCATTCTTCTAAGTCTTTACCAGTCTTATCAAGGGATTTCCCTTGTGTAATAAAGTAATCTAATGTAGACATCCTGTCTTATTAAATCAGAAACCTGAAAAAGTAAATAAATTACCTTATTTCACTTTCATGGGAGACAAGTCTATACTATAGACTTAGTCTTAGTGAAAAACTTGTATGGTTACTTGAGTACCTGTGGAAAACAATATCTGTATATCCCAAACACTGTGGGAGACAAGCCTTACAAAGGTCTTGTATACTTCTTTAATGTAATCAATGATCACTTGAGTACCTGTGGAAAATAATATTTTCTATCCCAATCACTGTGGGAGACAAACCTTACAAAGGTCTTGTACACTTTCTTAGTGTAATCAATGATCATAAGTACTGGTCTGTACTATAATATAAATATATTCAAATATACCTTATATATTATTTGTCAACCAAAGACATTAACAAGGACCAACAAGAAAAGACAATATGAAAACAATTGCAGGAATCAAATTAAATCAAAATAGAAAAAAATCAAAAAAAATGATCACAGAATCTGTGATGATAACCGCAATGAAATCAACAAGACAAATAACGCCACAGTGTATAAACATAAGGGTGTAAAGAACTGAAATGAAAGGAAAGATGAGACCTACAATTATACAAACAAATCAAACAAAACTAAAGAACATAGAAATATTACAAAAACAACAAGAAAGACAGTATCGTCACAGCTAACAAATATTTGCAAACAATGTTGCATGCAAATTTCAATTAAGAAATTTGCTCCCTATCGAACGCTAGAGCAAGACCAATGTCACTTGGTATTTCTTGTTCTAGTCACCTCCCATCCAGGCCCGCAGAATACAAACTAACTTAACACACAACAAATAACATATAAACATAAATACATGTAAACCTTAATAGCATAACTGCATACATATATATATACTTAATAGAATGTATTGTGGATAGAATGTGATGCTGGTATAGTGTTGTAACAATAACCTGCCACTTTTAATGAACAATTAAATAATATATTTATTTTCTACACTATTACAATGTTCAATTTTTTTGAGCATATGAAGATCCAACGATGAAATATGCACTTTATGTTCAACAACACTGTGATTCTTCTGTACAGGATCAACAATCACTTCTCTCTTCTGTCCGAAGAGAAATGTCAACAGTACTGCTCCAGATATTTTCTACACTTGATACAAATGTCCTGTGTAATACCGTCTGTACAGCGAAAAACTGTCAACAAGCGCTGACCTAGATACAGCATCCGATCGGTAATACAGGTCAAGCTGACATCGACTGCCCCGTTGTAACTTGTACACTGGTGTTCATGCGTGTCGTATGTGGCGTCAGGGATGGTCTGGTTATCATAACCCCAGGAATCTGGTTCACCACTGTAGAGTGTCAAGGATATGCTAAGTCTGGCCACTACTGTAGAATAAACGTGTTGTTGTGTATTGGCCACTGTTGAATGAACCTGTCATGTAGACCTTGAGTGGGAGTGTCAAGTAACGCGAATGGTGTAGTAGTTCGGTGTAACAGACCTCTTGGTAATAACTCTCACACACTCTCGTGTAATGCAATGACGACTTGAACTGCCTCTGACATTTCAATAGTTTAATGAAGGCACGCAAACTGGACAGCACAGATACAGTCATGGACACATGTTGACATACATTCATTGGTTATTTGAATCGTGGATGATACATTCATGTGGTAGTGAAATATCATTCAACCCAAGGTGGTATTCACTGTTCTGGTAACTAATCGCCGTATCCTCTACTGACTGAACGCGTCAATGAGGATCGGTAAACATACAAAAGTCATTGGCCGAACCTTCATTTCATAGCTAAGTTCTTAAGCTGAAATATGTCCAATGTTTGTATAACACTCATAAACCACGATAGTGGGTTTTCACCTCATAACAAGATCTCGATACCACTGCCTGATAGTAGGATACATAATCTGTTCTCTTGACAGTGATCAAAAATATGATGACAGGAATATAACATGGCCGCCTTCCTGAGTTGTCGCTCATTCACTCGTAGGAAGGTAGATATAAGCCAAAGTTAATTTATAATGTGCATATAAATAATTTCATAAAGTTTTCCATACAGCTCTACAGTAATCAAGTTAATTCACGTAGACATAACTGCTGTAGGAAAGCCTGTCATCTTCGTCGATACAAAACACAACCCTAGCGATACGAAGCACAATGTTCCATCTAGGTCTAATCGACTCGAGATCATCAAAATTAGGGTCTGGCATAACTGGAGTCCGAATCACACATATGAGGAGGATCTCTGACAAATAGACTCTTGCAGAGACACAAACTTCTCCTAGAAAAACATCTATGAATCACTGTTAAACCTTAAACAGTGCCAGCCCTGGAAAAAGCACTCAGCCATCTTGGCGACATTATCGGAACTCTTCACAACCCAGAAGGACTACGAAAACCTGCGCTAGATTCCGGCAGAAAGAATATAGTCCGACCTGAACATATAAAGGTATACAATATACGACTGAATCTACTTGCACTAGACAAGTAGTACACATGAATTCAGGCCATAAACATAACAAGCAAAATTAATCTATTTTCTGGCCCGAACAAATAAGAACGGACATGAATACAATATCCATGCGCCGGATCAATATCAAGAACGATCACTCATATCATCAAAAGTGTAAATCAATCATGAATTATCTAGCTTTACCAGAGGAAGCATTTTCATACACAAATGAATGCAAGTATATATTTTCCATATTCAATAGCCAAATCGTATTTTTGTAATATGTGCGTCAAAATATGCACGCAACACTCCGATGCAGACGTCAGGGCCTCGGTGACCAAATGGTTCAATAAGCAAAATAAGTCATTTTTCTCGGACGGCATCCGCCGTCTACCCATGCAGTAAGATGCGTGTCTGAATGCCTATGATGACTATTTCTAAAGAACCTCAGTGAGTACTTGCTTCATAACAATTGCTGTATTGAATTTTACAACTCCTTCTGATGTACCTTACATATATTTGTTATAAAGCCACTGAGACGGGTTTCATTTGAACACGCCTCGTATAATTTAATTGTCCTGAACCTCAATCTTTACGGGTCAGGAATACTCAAAAGCAATAGCGTAATATTTACACATCAAAATAAATATATTGGAAAAACTGTTCCATTTTTGTAGAGTGTTCACTGGAATAACTACACATACAGTTTCTGTTCATATGAGTGATAACGTCTGCTATTACTATGCTGTAAGTTCTCTTTATTATTTTGATGGTCTTGTCTATTCATCCTAAAAAGGGTTGTAATCCTAGTTTGATTACTCTTGGGTGAATGATTGGATAAACTGACACTGGCCTTTATAAAGGACTTATCTTAGAATGTTGCTGCTGCTGTTCATATACACATGTCAGGACCACAAACTTTATAGCTCCTGACTGAGAAGATGGGGTCTGACTCCAGATATATAAGGAACTCTCATCTCCCACAAACTTCCTCTCAAGTGAATGCAGCCACGAGGTAATTTCGTGATATAACCTGGAATAAAAGGACAACCATATTCCATGTAGAAGTCTGCTTCAATTCACTAACCCACAAACCACACTAAGCCTTACCCTTTTTCAGTTATTGTGCTAACAAGTTGTACAAGACCTAGAATTTCGTTGCCTACAGTCCGTTCCATGTGATCATTCTTTCTCTGTATTGATTCAATGTTAGCGTCCTTAGTCCATGCTTGGCTTCCGTACGATAATCATGTTAAGTACCAAACAGCATGTGACCTATTGATTACTTCATTCTAACCTTTCCTGTACGTTTATCACATGATCTTCGAACAGTATGTCACTCCAGAAGAAAATACCAATTTAAACCACTACTAACACTTACTGTCGTAATTTGTTGCCATATTTGCAAACACTATACACATTTTTTTTTTCATTTCGAACATGTCTGCAAAACTACACACATTCATAAATGGGTCAGTATGGCACAACACATTAGTTTCACTTTCCACTTAGCATTAACACATACTCTGGCTATACACTTTAATAATTAACAAAATATGCAAATAAATATATCTTTCTTACCCTCAGGCAAATATATTCACACACACACAAGCTGAACTGGCCTTCTACGGGATCTAGAACTGCTCTCAGATCAGAAGGCAGAGACTTGATCGTTCTGTCTTTTAGTTTCTGTCAGCTCGATGCAGATTTTTGAATCGAATGGCCCAGATCGTACTACCTTGTTACTATTTATAGAACTACATCCGCTCAATCGGAGGCAAAGTCAAAAAGTCTTTCTAGGAATTTTGACTTAGGCGATTCTGAGCTCGCTTGAATAATCTGACTAATTTTAAATATTATATATTATAGTTATTAGTGGACCGATTTTAATTATCCAAAGTGATAATTAAACGGCCACTTTCTCTCTATCGTTCTATATAGTTTTCCCTTAGTTATTCCTTTGCATATCAATCTGGGTAATTTTAAAGTAATTAAATTTGGCATTACCCTGATATGAAAATATCACTAAAATAAATTTTTCTGCTACAATAAAATTTTATCATGCGTGAATATTTATGCTTATGTGTTAAGCAATATCAGCGCTATAATTTGAGATATTTCCTTCTGTTTAACTATCTTTAGTTGTTAAGAAATAAAATATCTTCGTTTGGTCAAAAACACAAAATAGCCTCTATTGTCATGTCAACCAAAATTTTCTTATCACTACAAGACAAAATCAAAGCCTCTAGTTTTTTGTTTGGCATATGGTTGACGCATCTTTTTCCTCTCACACCTGCCTGTGGAAATAATCTCCCTCTTCGACTTTTTTGATTAAATTCACGTTAGATTCAAATACGAAAGCTAGTTTTTGACGCGGGGAATTTGAGCGTGGTGTCATACAGATTAAAAATTTTTACGACACCTACATCGGTATGGTATATGGGTGACGCATCTTTTTTCCTCACACCTACTAGAAGCGAGGTCCCCCTTGTTAGCAAAACAGTGATGAAGATCAGTCTCTCAGGAGCAACCACGCACATTCGTGGAACGTCATTGAACATTCCGTTAAGCCGTTAGTTGGGGATGGGGGGAGGGGGGGGGTTGATTGTTCGGTGTACAAGGCTACAGATTATGCAGTCTGTATGACGTTTCCGCGTGTAATTAAACCTAAAGATGTGAAGGGAACGATTGGAATATGGCGTGGTTATCTTAGACATTTTACGCCTAAGAATTCTTTTAATTGTAGACCCTCATCCAGAATAAGATACATCAGAATCCTACTTCGCCGGACCAAGAACGAACCAGGTGACAATTTTCAGACTGCGACTGGTAACCTCCTCGGGTAATATAAATTGATTGGTCTACATGCTTCACCGTTACAAGAGCACACGGGAGCTTTAGTGTAGGCTTCCTGCATAGAGACTAGCGGCAGTGGTGGCCCTTTTGATCCATAAGGAACGAAAAAGAAAATGGCCGATGTTGATTTAGCACATAGAACAAAAAGTAATTAACGTCAACTATTTTAAAATGATGTAAAATATAATTCAAATAATAACAGTAATATTTTAACAAAATAAGACTATAGCTCACGCACATATTCAAGCTTACAACAACAAAGAGCTAACAATAGTCAAGTTTGGATCAGAAGTCGCTGAGACCATCTAAATTACTCCTAATTATCAGGATTTATGCCTATCAAGTTTACTCATTTGTACATATGTTACTGCCGGAATAAGAAATAAAGGATGAAATAATTATTTTAACTTCATAAATATTATACACATAAAGGTATGTTTCAGGCACTCGTGAGAAATAAAGAAGTAGAAAACTAGACAATAAAAAAACATCAGAAGTGAAAGGCTCGCCGAAGAATCGACCCCAGGACCATCCGAATGACAACACCGCCTTGCTACGGAAGCGAATCACACTAACGCGCCTGCCAGCTAGGCGCCACAAAAATAGTGCTTCCTGGACAGGAGTCATTAGCGTGATTGTCCATAGACAACACGGGATGTGTACATAGGGTGATCCTTTTATGTACAACTGTATCATTTTTTTTATTAACATGCCTGGGTATCTTTTCCTATTTCGGAGATGACCATTTGGACCCAGGTTATCTGACAGTGACCCTTTGGTCATCATTCATACTCGCGTGATGAATGTTAGCATTGAGGCACCGCCTGACCCTCGGACGTTTATTAACATTTGATCGCCTGCTCATCCAAAACATTACATCCGGCCACATAACATTGTAACTTAAGCGTAAAGACAGAACTTGTACACGCGTGGGGAAAAAATAGCTGAAACAGCTACATTGTATCCACTTATGCAACAATTTTACTTAAGAGATATCGACTTAACCGGATTCCTTCATGACTGGCAAAGAAGACAATTGGCCGAGACCTCCAGACTGCATTGAGTTAAGCAAAAATAGATTTTAACGAGTTCCAGTTAACTGACTGCGCTGTAACGTTGTCAGTTAGTTTTATAATTAAGTCAGCTGTAATACATTGTGAGTGACCTATTAAAACACCCAAGGAACAAGATGTCAGGAGAAGATGCTAGTGTTGAATATGACAAACATTGAAAAAAAAAACGATTGATAGCATTACAAGGATGTCTTCGTTCTAGACTTCTTCTTCTTCTTTGATCCGTAGCCGCCGACCGTCAAAACAGTCAGTGGCCATCACGCTTGGTGGCGTCTTGTAGGGCAACAACTAATTGATTCCACTTTGCTCGGTCGGTGGCCATCCTTCGTAAAGTGCCCCAACTCTGGTTCGTGTCAGTGGCTTCCTTTCGGCTTTCACCACTAACAGTCATACGAGCCTCCGACTCCGGATGTCCATCCCGCAGCAAAGTTTGTTCATTTGTTGTCGTTTCCGTAACTTCTTTTCATTTTACATAGACAGGGGTGTCAGCCCTATGCTAAAACCCCCAACCTGGAGGACCAGGGTGTCTGCTTTAGTCTGACCCCTGCCCGCGCAAACCTGTCCAGCTTGGTAGAACCTTCCAGGAGTAAATCTCCCGCTGGCATAGCTGTGGGGGTAATCAGGATACGCAAGCCACCATACCTCGACAAGGTATTGACACCAGTTCTGGACTTACCAGGTTAAAATAAATAGCGAAAAAAAAAAAAAATTGAGAAGATAAACAGACATTTACATGAAGAGGATACAGAAAATATGAACAAATGGATGGTATAGAACAGAAAGGCTTAAATTCTCTTTATTGAAGACCTTAGCTACACAAGAACCTAAAGGGATAATACATGAAGTAAACGTATAATACACACACCAATATCAAGTCTATAGCTCATAACAAACATTCAAGTAATGCTAAAACAAATAATCAACGAAGTAAAGGTAAAAGTAATTCCATAACAGATACTGCCGTAGGAGAGTGAAATGTTAGAGACTTCAGTATACTAGATACAGCATCGAAAGTTATGGGAACCAGTTCCATTCCTCGCTGCCTCTTCCTTCCCTAACTCAAGAGCAAAACCAGATACTCATTTACAGCTGGGTAGACTGGAGCATAAGGATACCGTGACGAAGCGCAACTATAAAAACATAATTTCATTCATTCATTCGTTCATTCGTCCATTTAATTGGCACATATTTTGACATTCGTTCAATCATAATAGGCACATATTTTGACATTCGTTCATTCAATTAGCATCTCTTTTGCCCCTTCATTCTTGTTTAAAAATTCACTCGATCATTCAAATCCTGTTTTGCTTCTTGTGAATCATGGAACCAACACTAATGTTGGCCACACCGCAGTAAGCCTGCGTCATAGCGCTTGCTCCTGCAGCGATAGTTTATACAGCAACTTGTTTTAGATGATGAAATGTCCAAACCCATGCTGGAAAAAAAAATTTAATATTTTGATGTTACAAAAATGTACGTTTCAGTGAGGAAATTACCGCAATCAATACTACCACCGTCGTCATGGTCATCATCATCATCACTATCAGCTTCATCGATCTCATTTTCATTTTCTCAATGTAGTGAAATTTCACGTAGAAGTTATCACGTACTTAATGTCATTTTAACCAACTGAACCATCCTTCCATCTTACTTTAGGGTGCCAATGGTTGTAATATCAGAGACGGCAGCGATGCCTGGCGGTCCCTGACTCAACCTTCCCTCTACGACACGTCTCCAATGGGCTTCTACCCCTACGGGCCAAGGTGAGTCAGCCGTGACTTCTGCTTGATTATAATTTATACTGTTGTTATTATGCATTTTTAAGTTGTACTATAAATTGCACCTGGGACCGTCCAATAACAAACACACGGCGACAACAGGCAAAACTTTTAGAGAGAGGGAAAAAAACACGGCAAACAAAAAGGATAAAAAACAAACGTATGGTCAGATTAACAACATCACACAGGAAGGAGTCACCAAAACGACTGATAGGCCATTTCAGAGTATAAGATGTGAATAGACTTTCACACGTACCAGTAGGTACTACTATAGATAATAATTATGTATATGAAGAATTCATTGGAAAAACTCCACACGTCACATCTTTATGAAAACAGAGTATACTGACCTCATCACTTTAAGCATACTCCAAAGAAGGTGTAGAACTAAAATTGTATGTGAAAACACATTACTCTCCAAGAAAAATGAAGCATAAAAACATATCGTCCTTCTTTAAGTCATAGCGTTTCAAATTTTCATTTTTGTGAGACATGTCTAGTTTTTCAGGGTGCACGAAAAGTGACGACCGGGTTTTAAGAAACTCATATTATATTTTTCTGTCCTGATATTCATCTAGATAAATTTTTCTTTCCAGATATAAAGCGGTCGTTAAGAATTAATTATGGAAAAATACACTACACAACAACGAATCAGAAGTATTGAATTTTATTATTCAAACGGACGCTTTGTTATTCTTACACAATGAGCACATAGAAGACATTTTAATATTACTACAGCGCCATCAGAAAGAATACAATAAAAACATTACCGTGATATTATTTTCCACAGTTAATGATACAATTAAATTATATTTTGAAATTTATTGCTTGTGTTTTTTATTGAACATTTTAAATCAAACCTGGTAGACAGAGCGATACAACAGGAGGCAATCTGATCATCTGAAGTGGTACCCCGTCGATCAGGAAGAAGAAGAAGAAGAAGAAGAAGAAGAAGAAGAAGAAGAGGAAGAAGAAGAAGAAGAAAAAGAAGAAGAAAATCAAGAAGAGGACGCAGGAGGTACAAAAACAAGAAGAAGAAGAACAATAACAACCTAAACAACAAGAAGAAAAAGAAGAAGATGAGGAGGAGGAAGAAGAACAAAAACAAGAAGCAGAAGAAGATGAAGAAGAAGAAGAAGATGAAGAAGTAGAAGAAGAAGAACAACAACAACGACAACAACAAGAACAAGGATAAGAACAACAGCTCGAAGAAGACGAATTACAAGAAGAACAAGAAGAAGAAGACGAATTACAAGAAGAACAAGAAGAAGAAGACGAATTAGAAGAAGAACAAGAAGAAGACGACGAAGAAGAAGAAGGAGATAATTGATCTCTACCAAAAAACCAACAAACAACAATAGCACACAGTTTTGTTTTTTCCAAAAGCAATTAAACCAACATGGTTTAGGTATGTGGAAATAATGAGACACATCTAGAGACAAAGATAATATTATTAAAACACGGCAATTGCCAGGTTAACAGACAGTAAAAAGGAATAGAGAATAAACAGCGTGAAAGAAATAATCAGGAAAAGAGATGGGAAAGAAAGTATTTTATTTTGTGGATAGAGAGAGAATACGTTGTTTTACGTTGATGGGCAAAAGTATTGTGTTTATCGATACATGAAAAAGGTACTGCGTGTGTAGATGGAGAGAACATGTATTGTATTTGTTGATTAAGGGAGATGTTATAGACTGTGTTTGTGTCGAAGTATTATGTTTGTCGAAAGATGGAGAAAGTATTGTGTTGGTCGAATGGTGGAGACAATACTGTGTTTGTCGATAGATGGAGAATGTTTGTCGATAGATGGAGAAAGTACTATGTTTGTTGATGGATGGTGTTTATCGATAGATGGAAAAAGTATTGTGTTTGTCAATAGATGGAGAAAGTTCTGTGTTTATCGATAAATGGAAAAAGTATTGTGTTTGTCGATAGATGGAGAATGTGTTGTGCTAGTCCACGGAAAGAGAAAGTATTGTGTTTATCGACAGAGGGAGAATGTGTTGTGCTGGTCCACGGAAAGTTAGGTTTATCGACAGAGGGAGAATGTAGGCCCCTGACTCTATAAATGAAAAGAGAATGATTGTGTTATGCAGGGAACCTAACGCTACCTCCCTAGATCTCAAACGGTCACTATTTTGGCTCTAGTGTCTAGGGGAGAAATGAAATGATGGTACACAACACAAAAAAAACTTTAATTTTCTATGACGGGAAGTGAATAAAACCAGTGGAGAAAGTTTAAAATGAATATTTTTTTCTGTACGGAATTTAATCTGCCTATCCAGTCATATGTTTTGGATAGGTCTTTGAAAATGAGGACAAGTATTACAGAAAAGATCAACTAAAAATGGTGTGGACAATTTGCCCAAATCTATAAAGTCAATATATATGTTTTCCTAGTGGGAACTTCACAGCTTACACTGTGATTTACTAAGAAGGAGAGTCACCGTAGAAGATGAAGGGAAGACAATATGCTGACGCAGCTAATAATTCAGTAGGATAGTAAAATGCGAATAATTGCATGTTACTTACCGATAATCAAAACTGGAATTTAATAACATGAAATTAGCTTATCAGATTTTATTACACATCACCTGGGATTCCTTGTAGAATTTTGCCGCCCCGTGTATAAGTTGCAGAAAATCTCGATCTCTCAAAATGCCCAAGAAACCCCATCTTTTAACACAGCTTAAACAAATGGTCGGACCATTTGATAATTTTAAATAGTCTCAGCATTTCCTGTTACCGGCTATATTGAGGAATTGATGAAAATACTGTATAATCATAAAATAAAAGATTGACTTTATTGAGACTTTTATATGAAATCAATGTAGTTTACAATACTTACATATTGCTCTTCCTACGGATGAACTGCTGATCACAAACACTTGGGTATGTCAGCCTCACTATTTTGCATTACAGGTTTGAAATATCTACTGCTTAAAAAGACACTTTTCTTGCTTTCATATTTGCAAAAGCAGAAATAAGGTCTGCGTAGTCTAATTTTTAACCGATTTCATGTTCAATTGAAATCATGGCAAGTCCTTCCAATCTAGTTTCAGCCATTGTTGAGCGTAAATAAGTTTTAATAAGCTTCAGTTTTGAAAAACTACGATCACTACTTGCTACAGTTACCGGCAAAGTTAGTAATATTCTTAAGGCTATAGCGACATTAGGAGCAGTGTTATTTTCAATAATGTAACGAAGAACTTCAATTGGTGGAGTATTTTCTGGTACTAATTTGGATACTACTTTCAGTTCATCACATAGCTAAATGGCATCAATGTCTCTATTTTCTTGATGTGTTAAAACGCCTTCTAGGTTTTTACATTTGTTTAAGAGCTCATTTGTCGTCTCAGATTTCAATTTAGGGATGTTATATAAAAAGGAAAAATGTGAACTGTGATGTTCCAATTGCTCGAACCTTTCTTCAATAGAATTAGTTGCAACATCAATAATAAAAAAGACAAATTCAATTTTGAATTTAGTTTTGGGATCTAAAATAGGTTCATCTCTTGCTTCATAGTTGTGTTCCTTTTTCTGCCGACGCACTCTAGTACATTCAAACGTTGGTATCAAATCAGGATTAGCTTCAACTTTCTCAGCTAATGTTGTAGCATCAACAAGAAAATTTTGAAATGATTTATCATTTCTGAGATTCTTTAGGCTCTGGAGAACATTTCTCAAAGTTGTTATGGCACTAGTCAATTCCATTTTTATGCTATGCAACAGTTTACTAGCAACATTAATTTCATTTAAAACATAGTGCCATATAACCAGACAACATACAAATTTAAAATCTCTGAGTTTTAGGGCAAGGGTTTCAGCTTCATGTCTCGCCATTTTGTCTACTGACTCGTCATCAGCAATTTCTATCAATGCATCATAAAATTCCTCAATATAATATCTTAAAGGACGAATGGCCTCGATTGTAGATTCCCAGCGAGTTGTACTTAGTGGCCTGGGCGTTAGAGTTGTAATATGTTTCTTAAGGATTCCCCAACGCAGTTTTGACGCTGAGAAAAACACATACAATTTCTGAACCGTTTCAAAAAATAAAACCCCTTCTCTAGATGACATCGCGGCATCATTGACCACCAAGTTGAGAGAATGAGAACAGCAAGGGATATAAAAAGCTCTCGGGTTCAAGTCCCTAATACGTTGTTGAACTCCTGAATGTTTTCCTTTCATATTTGATCCATTGTCATACCCCTGGCCACGCATGTTTGCGATTGGAATATCCATGTCTGACAATTTTCTTAGAATGCATTCGGTTAACGCTGAGCCTGTAGTGGCTTCTACAGCAATGAAACCAAGAAAATGCTCATGAAGGTTGATATCATCTGGATTCGTATTAACAAATCTTACAATTAGTGTTAATTGTTCAATGTGACTTACATCGGGAGTACAGTCTGCAACTATGCTATAATATTTAGCTTTCTCCACCATAGAAATTATGTCTTTTTTTATGGTTCCAGAGAGAAGAGCAATTAATTCATTTTGAATGTTTTTCCCAAGGTAATGTTGGGTCAATCCACGAGCTACTCTCATTAAATGTTCACACATAACACTATCAAATCTGGCAATCAGTTCAAGAAGCTTTAAAAAATGTCCATTGTTAGGGTCATATAATGTATCAGATGTTCCACGAAATGGCAAGCATTGTTGGCTCAAGAACTGGACAATAGCAATTAGGCGTTCTATTATGCTCCTCCAGTGTCGAACTTCTGAATTTAATAACTCTTGTTGCATTGAATCAATTGTCTGTACTGATTTAAGCCTGGACGATAATTCAATCCACTTTGTATGGGACTCTAAGTGGTTTTTAGATTTTTCGTGTTCATTAAGATAAACATGCAAATGACCCCAATCATTATAGTCATCAGTAGTGAGTGACATTTTATTACAGGAAAAGAACTTACAGCAGAAACAAATACAGAATATTTTTCTATTGAATACACTAACCATGATCGATTAATATGTTCTCCATTGCTTAGCTCCCTAGTGTAAAAATTTAGGGAAAATTTCCGACCATTAGAGCTGCGCGGAAAAACGAACTCATTTTTTGGTCTCTCTGGCAGGCCTTTTTTTTACGATTTCCAGTCTTTCGGTATCGCTTAAAGAAGGATTCCATCTTGCCGGATCAGTGTACCTCTTAAGTTCATCACTTAAATCTCTGGAATTGGAAACAGTCAAATCAGTCTCATTTTTGACATTGTTAGTAATATCTACGTTACTGGGGTCCGAGTTAGAAGTACTTGCCATGAGCTCAGAATCATTTGTTTCGGCACGTTTGCTTATTTTCTTCTGTCCTACCTCAGCTGTTTCAGTTTTTATATATTTATGTAAAGCCCCGCTATGTTTTTGAATATCGCGTTCTTTTTCCAGTTTCCGTTTCCGATATTCAGCACCTGATAGTTTTTTTTCTTTTATCGGACATTATATCTATTTGAATATTAAAACTGTTTTAATAAACCCTACAATAAAGTGTATTATTTAGTAATGAATGGAGGCTGAAGCACTGTACTCATTTCCATAAAACGTTTTAAAAACTTATTTATCACGGTAACTTCCTTGAATGCACACTCCAAAACAACTGAAACATTCGAACCGCCAACATAGAACAGTCGATAAAAAAATAAACTCCTGATTCCCACGCCAAGTTAATTAATTCCCGTCTCCCGTTCGGCCATGCCGGAAAATTTATCGTGGCGGTCTTCAGTTGACCACTGAACATGGAAAAATAATACTCTTGGAACAACTGTGGTTTCGACCAAGCCAATAAATTGTACTGACGTCTCTAAAGAAATACCTTTTACTGCCTTTGTAGGAGGAGAAGCTATCATTACGATCGTATGCAGAACTATTAGTGAAGACTTGAAAAACAGTTAAAGAACAGATCGCAGGTGAAAATATTTCGTAGAGAAATTAGACAAAATGTGAAGGAATAGAAAAGTAAGGAATTTTTAAATAATCTAGACGAAACTTTCAAACACTGCGCGACACCATCTACAGAGGGTTTATTTCAGGGGCCGTTCAGGTTATTCAGTCAAAATCCTGGTCGATGACACTCTTACAAATGCCTGCGCCCGGGCTTGAACACCTAATCGCTATCGCAGTGTGGTAACCATTACACCAGCGATGCTCCCATGCGGAATATTTTGGCGGGATTGTAAAAATAAGTAAAAAGATTTTTTGCCGCCCCCCAAAGCTTGCCGCCCCGTACAAATGCACGTGTTGCGCCGTCGGTAGAGCCGGCCCTGACTGCTGCGACTACTATTGTTGCTTCTACTGTTGCCGCTATCGTTGCCGCTTCTACTGTTGCGGCGTGTACATTTGCTGCTACGGCTGCCTTTGTTGATGCTTCTTTTACTGTTGCTACTACTACTGCTACACTAGGGACCATCACGCCTGCTGGCGTCTTGTAGGACAGCAACAAACTGTCTCCACTGTGCTCGGCCGGCTGTCATCCTTCATGCGGTGCCCCAGTTTTGGTTCATGCTTATCATCTCTGCCTCCACAGTTCTGACTTATCATCTCTGCCTCCACAGTTCTGACTTAGCATCTCTGCCTCCACAGTTCTGACTTAGCATCTCTGCCTCCACAGTTCTGACTTAGCATCTCTGCCTCCACAGTTCTGACTTAGCATCTCTGCCTCCACAGTTCTCCACAAGGTGGCTTTTGAGCTACCTTCCTTTCGCTTTCCTTCTGGAGTCCAAAGCATGGCAGTTCTGATGATGTTGTCAGGGTCTCTTCTGAGGATGTGGCCAACCCTATTCCTTAGCTTGTTCGTTACCCAAGATTTATATGTCAGTATTGGTTCTACATTACGCTGGAAGTCCATCTTCGTATCTTCCATTCGCTTGAAATAAGTCCTACAAGGATATTACATATTGGTAACATGAATGTCTTTACGTAAGCATCTCATTGCACTCGATGGGATTTTCCTTTCATGTACTCTGGTCGGGAACCATGTTCACGCTGATACCAAAGAGTTGGTAGGAATATACTATTTAACATTTATCGTTTAGTTCCACATACGTACTAGAGTGCTTGAGCAGTGTTAGTGGCGTAACTACCACCCCTGTTGGACAAGGCACGTCCCGGGGGACCCCAGTACCGAGTGGGCCCCGGTAAAGTAGTCGTTAGAAGGAACCTTCGCATATATATATATATATATATATATATATATATATATATATATATATATATATATATATATATATATATATATATATATATATATATATATATATATATATATTGTCAGAATAGCTGTTTAAACGATGACAGTGCCCACTTGTGAGGAACAATATTATTATGGTGGGGTGTGGCGTGGGTGTAGATGAAGATGGTGATAAACACTGGCTCGCATAAATCAACCCAACGCCACTGGTTACAGTTCTCTGACATTTAATAGAACGTTCACAGACATGTCCTGGATATCACCCATCTAATCAACATACTGCACTAACTACTTGGGTAAACACTGCCTGAAAGGCATAACGACCTACAGTCTTCATACAGTCTCTCCGACTACACAGTAACAATGTACAGACTGTCTGTAGTGATTTCTAAATACAATATCTAAATTAATATATAACAGTATAGGGCATAAAGGCAAAGATAAGAAAGTACAAAATAATTTTCTGCTAGAACGGTTGGTGTCGCCTACGCCTTCAGATTATTATTTGCTAACGAATAGCCGAACAAAACGGTACCCAATTTTTCAAATTCGTCCTTGACATAAGCAACCACGTTTCCTAGTTCTAAGAAAATATTTGCCTAAAATGCATTGTGGAACGAGGAGGGGCAAGGATAGATGAAATGCTAATTCGTTTCGCATTGATTTTAAACTAAAAGCCAACTGTAGCACAGTGGCAAGCCTTGCCTTAGGGATTTCCCCAAATACAATGAAAAAGTTAGAAATGTATACACTACGGTCATGGAAACATGTTTAGCTCTTATTATGAATGACCTAAGCTCTCGTATTCAGCTTGATATTACATGGAAAAAGAGTGAACGAGAGGTAGTTTAAAAATAAACAACTAACATAGAAAAAAAGATAGAATTTTGAACCAACCCACATAGCCCCTTAAAAATCGTAGATTCGTGTACCTGAAGACTTGCTGATCAAGAATATGTTATTAGTTATATAAATAGTCCCTTAACTAATCAAATAATGATAAAACCATACATAGAGATCAGAGATACTGTCAGGTCAAGTCATATCTGCTTAGATTGGATCGCATATTTTTTGGGAAAACAGTAGGTGACAGATAGGCTAGGATGGTACAGTGAATCTGATTGGGTGGCATTTGAAGTGAGACGAAATATTATTGGCTGACCTTTGAATAAACATAAATAGCCTAGTAACGTAGAAAGGTTTGAATGATATTTTTTGAAAGACTGTTTACCCTTGTAATATTAAGAGCGATTGGCCAACTGAATCGATATTGTCAGAATAAGCGTTAGGGGGGGACGCCATTACTAGAAAAATTTTCACCAGCGATAGATGAGATCAGGCTGTGCTTTCAAATACAATTTCTGGGCAGCCTGGACAACAAAACAGATCGAAACTGTGTCAGTCATCGTCTCTGTGTATTTCATTGAACAAATTGTGAGGTCCTGGGTACTGACGTTAATGTGGTACCAAACGCTTGAAAACTGATTGATTCAGGACTCTGCCGGTTTACTGCGAGCCCATGCTAGTGGCCATTGCCTATCAAACAGGGAACAGATTGTCAAGCGAGCAGAGGAAAGGTTCAACCTGTATTCTACTGCCAAGATAAGTTCTCGTTCGGCACATGAGAGCTCAACTACAGAATTAAAGAAGAACTATATAATGACAGTGAATAAACTGGGACAAATATTTAATTGTTCCACAAGTGACAAATAGAAACAAACATTACTAAAAGGGTGTGATTTCAAACAACAACCTAGTTGTACTACCAGTATTACCTTAAAGTAGGAGAACACTACAGACGTATATTAGAAAAATATTTTATGTATGGACAGAGGATCTATTGTGCTATTTGACTGATGTAAATGATTATTTGATTTCACTTTTAAATTGTCAGTCCTGATTCCAATTAATTTAGAATCAGGATAAATAAATTGTAAAAATCATATTTACACAAATTTCAACCTCAGTCTTAAATAAGATAGCCTTTTAAAGTGTCGTTTGTATGTTATTGTGGTAGTACTGTGTGCTGTTGTGAATAATAAACTATTTGTTTGTATGTTTGTTGAATTTTGTACATTACACTCTATATTCATAACCCTAGACACTAAACGAAGTCATTTACTATAATAATAAATACATTTTAAATGAGATAAAAAAAAGGTGGTAACGGAAAGGTACCCTGAAAAGTTCACAATACTATTGGGTATATTCAGGGACCTTCATAGCTAATCTCCTCGTGCTGTGCGGACGTGTTTTTATTTGGCTCTACATTTCGGATATTTTATTGAAGTTGTTCCCATTTAATATGGATGGTTTTATATATCCATGTGTTGGCGGTTTTGTTTGACATACAGTGAAATAGTTTATTTTGTAATTGTGTTAAATTCACGTATAAATATTGTGTTTTTTCTGTATGGAATGACGGTAGGAGCGTTCATCGTGTCTGCCACCATTTTTCGATAAATGGAAAACTACTTCAACATTCCAAACTTTGTTGGTGACCTTCTGGCCAGGGAACAATAGCCAGAACGCTAAACACAGGGCTTGTCCGCCCACTAAGAATGTAATGTGATTATGGCGAGCGGGAACAACAGCATCGTCGTATCCGGATTTTTATACCGGTGTATTCACTTTTGGACTGTAAATGCCTTCGACAAAGCTTTTAAAAATGACCCCGTGACTCGTTACTGACCGCTGTAAAGAAGAGACGGTCGGCCAGTGTATTTTTCAGTATTTTATTTATTTATTTATTTATTTTTTTTTGTTGTTGACTATCAGACCCTCTTGAACAGAGGGCAACGTATTTCGCTGGCAATTAATCCCAGTGGCATGTAAACATGTCACACCTAGAGATCGGTCATGGCTCGCAGGTAATGAAAACCGCTAGGGACTGTAGATTGCGCCCGACCTCTATGAAAAATTACAGCCTAGACCAAAGCAGAGCTGTTCGCGTTAAACTGCGTGGATGTAACAAAGAGTCGGATTTAACCTTTAAAGTAGCAAATGACGGTAAATGTGCTACTGTACTCTTCCACAATACATATCATTATGAGGCATTTCGCACAACGTGTACCAAACACTACCAGAATGACCATGTCGAGACGAGAGCAGATAAACAAGGTGCCTTTGTAGAAGATTTCATCACAACACCACTACTATCTGTGCACCTTTATCATACAAAAAACAAGATAATGGTCCAAGCAACTCCTACTGTTATTGAATCATGGCTGGCAACGGACTTTGTCAGTTTAAATGAGTCTGCACAAAACATAATTTGTACCACACAATTGGACTCGACAATATGTTTACCTCAGCTCGCAATAGACATCACATGATGAGCTGACAGCGTCTCATCTGCTGATAGCGAAATCATCAACATTAACTCTAGCATACACTCTCCCACAAATACATCCACTTTGCCTCCCGCAGCACGCGACCTTCCAATGAGCGAGACAGTAGCAAATACTCCATTTTCTCAACCTATACTGGCCATAGAATATCCAATGGGCCCTAAAGACACTAGCACACAAACAGATGAAACATTATCACGTGAAAATCACCCAGAAGTCACTCACATGATAAATGCGCAGTGCTGCCAGGAGCTGATGCTAAAAATGGAGGACACCCTTCGAACACTAATTGCCGATCTGACGACTAATGTCTATAAATCAATCAGCACAGAAAACGAACTACTCAAACAGGAAATACTGCATCTGAGAGAAGATAATTCCAATATGAAACACGTCGTCGAGCAACTACGAAGCGATTTTTCGATTTATAAAACAAAGCACTCGGAACATACTCTTATAGTACCTGAAGCTTCTGGAGATCCATCCAAAGAACATACATCAAACAAACGCCGCAAGGAGCACCCACGTAACATCAAAAAAGTTGAGGATACACGTGCGCACGAAGCTTACCCTATTAGTGTAAAAGTAAGCAACAGGTTTACCGCCCTTAACCAGAGTTCAGTACAAAATGAACAGGCACTAACGCCGCTACCAGATCAGATACTGACACCACAACCATCCGATGAAAACACCCAGACTATTCAGGACGATTCACACGAGGAAAATCAATGGCGGCAACAAGAATCAAAACGAAAGCCGAATCAACAACCATGTAGTAAAACAACACATGTTATAATTGGCGACTCTCTCCTAAAAGGCATTTACAATGATCGGATGTCTACTTCAAAAGAGGAAACTGTCTCAGTTTTAGCGATACCTGGAGCTGGAACTGAAAGATTAATTGATAGAATTCATAGGTTCGACATACATCATAATATTACAAGAACAACAGTACATGTAGGGATCAACGACATAATGAATGGACACAGCGTTAACCCTTCGGCGATTTCCAAACTGGCCACAACAATAAAACAAAAATTTCCTAACACCTCCATTTTTATGTCATCCATTATTCCACCTTGCTATGGCTTCCAACGTCGCGTAGCCGACACCAACAACAAGACAATCCAGAGCTATTGTGAACACAACAACATTGGCTATATCAACAACACTCCTTTCTTCACAAGCAACTCTGGAGCACCAAAGAAACGCCTTTACATAGATCAAATACATACATCAAAACTAGGTAGCAGCATTCTAGCAAAAAACATCAAGTACCCGCAGCGAACGCAACACGACAATCCACCAGACACAGAGAACGCAAACCGATCTACCATGAGATCAGCCCTTCATGAAAATGCACAACACACCTTACCCGCCCCTCAAAGAAGCGCTCCTGTAACCAACAAAGTACCTAACAACAAACAGAACGCCACCTACAGCCAGGAAGCCGAACGTTACGATGTTATGTTTCCTCCACTACCTATAAGACAGCCCCTCACAAACACATTATATGACAGTTCAAGAAGCAGTGCCACAATGTCACAGACCCAAAAATCTCCTACAAGTGTTGTAACCACTGCAGACGAAATCTACAGTCGTCAAGCTTCCTCCCGTAGCCTTTCTGATCGTGCTCAGTGGAACCCAGAACTTGGCTACCTGATGCAATTCAGTCCAGCATCACTCAGCCAAGCACTAATGATGTCTGTGCAACGCGGGCCTTACTATGTACCTGACAGAGACATCCATTATCGATGATTAATCCACTCATTTTTTTTTTCATTGACTTAATCCCTGCGACCAAAGCCGTCTCTCCCCTGAAAAATTAATTGATTACTGTGACGCATAAAGTAATAAGTACTTTGTTACTTTCTCAAAACACTTTAATTTCATTGGCTACAGGCCTTCGACAGTTCTTTTCATAATTTGCAAGATTTTTTCATTTTACTTTTTTTTAATTCGTATCCTCTCAGTATTGCTTAATTACTTTGTTAGAATTTTAGTGTTGTGGTGTGAAAACGTGCGTGCCTACTGTTGTGTGACTATTTTAATATACTACTGACAATTTCAGTTAATTGTGATTTTTTAGCAATACTTGTACCAAGTGTTCGTACGTTAAGTACTAACATTTGCATTTTCACTTACTTGGTGACGTTAATTAGTTTAAATTTTCGTGGGTTCGTATTTAAAATTGCTTTTGTTATTTTCCTTTTTAAACCACTCGCCAAAATAAAATGCATACCTATCAGACACAATGGCTAATTAAGGATGGTCTACGGCTGGGCCACCTGAACATTTACCATTTATTAGGCAAACTTCCTGAGCTTACACAAATTCTAAATAAAAATTTTCATGTTTTTGGACTTTCCGAAAGTCGCTTAAACGACAAAATATCAGATGGTGAAATTGCCCTAAATAGTTTTTAAAAACAGTTCGGCGAGACTCAAGTAGAAAGCTAGAAACAGGTATTGTAGTATATATTTCCACTTCTATTAGTTATCGCCGCAGAAGCGATTTAGAGACAGCAGAGACCGAGTGCATATGGTTAGAAATAAAACTACCGACTCAGGGACAATTTCTAGTCGGGTATCTTTATAGAAATCCCAGTGCAGGAGCCATCTGGTATGAAGATTTCACCACTATGATGGATAAAGTATTTACCACTGCCAAAGAAATTATTCTTCTAGGCGATTTCAACATCGACATGCGCAACATAAACCAAACATGGGAAAACATCATCCTATCTTACAACCTAAAACAAATAGTCAACCAGCCTACCAGGGTAACAAATGCATCATCCACAATAATTGACCACATCTACGTCACCTGTGCAGACAATATTATAGAATGCTCTGTTCCTACTGTCGCGATGAGTGACCACTACCCTATATGTTGCACGTGGTCAAAGAATAAATATAAAGCTCCAAGAAATAAACATATCAGTATTAAATTTAGAAGTTTTAAACATTTCAACCGTGAACTATTTTTACATGATTTGCGAACTGCACCTCTTGCCAGTGTTTACCAGCTTTCTGATCCCGATGACGCCATTGCCCATTGGACACGTATCTTTCTTTGTGTGTTTGATAACCACGCACCAACTAAAGAAGTTCGTGTGAAACGACAGGTCAAATCTCCTTGGATCACACAAGCAGTGCTAGACGCCATGAGGCAGAGAGATCAAGCTCACAAAAACAAGGACTTTAACATATACAGAGAACAGAGGAACAACGTGCAATATTTAATTCGTAGAGAAAAAAAGAATTACTTTAAAAATTTGGTTCAGAACAAAACAAACAGTAAAGATATATGGAAAGCAATCAATACCTTAGCGAACAAGCGAAATCTGTCAGTCTCGTCAACCCCTAATACTTCATTTACTCCCACAGACTTCAGCAATTACCTTCAGGCAGAAATAAACAGTCTTAAATCTACAATACCAAATTCACCTTGTGACTTAGGCAGGCTGTCAGTATTTTGTGAGAACAAATGTACCAACACAATCCCATCCAACATTCCGTTTATGACAGTTAATGAAGTGTATAACTATCTTCTAGGACTTAAAGATAATAACTCATCAGGACTTGACGGAGTCAGTAATCGAATACTGCGTTATGCGGCTCCAGCTATTAGTGATTCGCTTACATACATATACAATCAATGTATCGCACGGAGCTACTTTCCGTGGCACTTTAAAGTCGCTAAGGTATATCCTCTCTTAAAACCTGGCTCTTCCGACAATAATAACCTTGGTAACTATAGGCCAATCTCCTTAATATCATCGCTATCCAAACCACTAGAAAAACACATACATAAAATAACACTACAACACCTAGTTAACAACGGCTTGCTAATTGATAGTCAGTCGGGGTTTAGACCTAAACATTCATGTCACACAGCTCTAACTAAGATGATTGACAACTGGCACTTAAATATTAATAACGATAACATATGTGGGGCAGTTTTTGTAGACTTTAAAAAAGCATTTGATATGATAGATCACGCTATTTTAATTAGAAAACTAGAAACATCAAAAGTAAACCTTCAACTAGTGACGATAATTAAATCATTCCTGTCAGACAGAAAACATGTAGTTTCTTACAATAACTCTTGCTCATACCCAACCATAATAAATACCGGCGTTCCTCAGGGCTCTATTCTTGGGCCTCTACTTTTTGCCATATACATTAATGACCTTCCATTACACGTCGAACACGCATCCTGTGACCTATTTGCTGATGACTGTACTATCTACACGAGTGATACGAGTTGCAACACACTCGAACTATCGTTACAAAAAGATACAGACAATCTGATTAAGTGGAGCATCGGAAATCGCATGCTAATTAATATAATTAAAACAAAGTGCATGTTAATATCAACTAGACAAAAATTACAAAATTCTGAGAAAACAACACTTCAGATCTATATTGGTACCTCACCAATTGAAAACGTTAATGAACATAAAACTCTAGGAATAGTCGTTGACCAGCATCTTAATTGGAACTCACATGTTCATGCACTGACTAAGCAAACGGCACAGAAAGTTTACCAGTTAGCTAAAATCAAACATTTCCTAGATGAAGATGCACGAAAATTGTTCTATGTATCTCACATACAAACAAACCTTGACTATTGCTCCACAATCTGGGATGGTTGTTCTATGTCCAACACAAAAAGACTCCATTCACTACAAAAGCGTGCAGTGCGTCTAGTTTCTGACAACTGCCAAACACAGTGTGTAGATCTATATAAATATCTCAAAATACTGCCTCTAAGAAAGCGCTTTCTGTTCAACAAAGCTAAATTTGTTCACAAAATCCTGTCACAGAATGCTCCAACATATCTGTGGCCAATGTTCAAATACAGTGAAAGACGCAGTCAACGCCTTAACAAAATACAAGTGCCCAAGCCTAGGCTTGACTTATTCAAGAAAAGCTTAGCTTACTCTGCTGCTCATCTTTGGAACTATCTTCCACATTATCTAAAACATAACAACCTCAGTCCCTATTCATACAATCGTAAACTTTTCGAATACTTTATGAGTTCTGATTATCTGCCCCCCTAATATGATTATTTTTCCGAACAAATGGTATAATATCGAGTGTAGGTTTAATGATGATGTTAGTGCTTTTCAACATATTTTGTTTCATGGTAATACTTAGTTTGTACTTTTCAACATATTTTATTTCATGTTTATAATTAGATACTGTGAATGTGAGTATGCTATTATTTTACCTGTACAACGTTGAATTCCTTGAATTGATGGGTAAATTGTATGTGAGAATAAATGAAATCAGTATAAAAGACGGGAGAAAGGAAGGGCAGAATGTCAGACGGGCCTGCGTGCCCAATTCTCAACCCTTTGAAAATAAAGTTCGTTCGTTCGTTCATTAAATACAAATATAATAATACCTACAACAATTCATAACATCAAATCCACCACACTGTCCTTGGTGCGGTATACACTCTTCGCACAACTTCTTCAAACAACTTTACGTGCAGAAAAAACACCCTCGCACTAATACAACACCATCCAGGTGTATATCACATAGTAGTGATTGGCGGCATGCACATCGCCATATAGATTCCCAGAATCTCCTCCCAGGCGGGACAAAACACTTCGCCTGTATTTATTCCAAAAACCAACTACCAGGCGGGAAACGCGTCGCCTTTCTTCACGGTAGCTTCAGGGGCGGACACTGCAACGCCCTATACTGTTCTCCCCGAACAGCAATATAACTCCGTTTCCAACAGGAACACACCTAGGCGGGAAAAGCGTCGCCTGTGACATAACCATTATGTCTACATTATACTTATTAACAAAGTTCCTCCTAGAACACTCTTAGGCGGAAAAACCGTCGCCTGTATGATAATTCATATCATTGATATAATACACCATTAATATAATAATCCCACATATCAAAGATACAGTCACAAATACGAGCTTAGAGCTCGGCTTCCAAATCACAGAATACCCCGCTCAACTCGGCGGTCAAACACAGAATCCCCCAGTCACACCAGACTTGTAAATTAATATTAGACAAACACAAAGGTATGTTTTCAGGCACTCGTAAGAAATAAAGAAGTAGAACACTTGGACAACAGAAAAACAACAGACGTGAGTGGCTTACCCAGGGTTCGAACCCCGTACCTTCCGTACGACAACTCCGCCTAGCTATCAAGCGAATCACACTGACCCCACGGCCAGCTAGGCATCCCCCAAAAAAAGATGCTTTGCTGGCCGTGGGGTCAGTGTGATTCGCTTGATAGCTAGGCGGAGTTGTCGTACGGAAGGTACGGGGTTCGAACCCTGGGTAAGCCACTCACGTCTGTTGTTTTTCTGTTGTCCAAGTGTTCTACTTCTTTATTTCTTACGAGTGCCTGAAAACATACCTTTGTGTTTGTCTAATATTAATTTACTGTTTACAGGCCTCGGGTTTCCCTTCCTTATGTGTTATTTATGTTTACACCAGACTTGAGTTCACTACATGCTTTCTCTCAACGCGTGAACAAGTCACACCATGTTGACATAAAGTCAGACATTAACTCAATAGCTGAGTTACACTTCACCAAGTGTTAACAACCGTTCAGTGACCCTTACACCAAACACTATCATCATTCATACTCATGAAAATGTTCTGTGACATATATATATATATATTAATATATATATATATGTATGTATATATATATATATATATATATATATATATATATATATATATATATATATATATGTGTGTGTGTGTGTGTGTGCACACACATATATGTCAAATATTGGTTATTGTCGTGCTAAGAATATAAGAAAGGTCCCCTTTAATTTCTACCCGTGGACTCCTTACATTGTAGTTACGCCACTGAGCAGCGGTTACAATAGGTAAGTCACTTCACTGACTTTATTTACATCTTCCCTCCAACCGTCAGCTACTGACTATCATATCATACGTTGTCTCACATATCCTAATAAAACTACACAAATGGTTTAAATTTTCCTAATGAAAACTGTACATATTTATTACCATATATTTGTCTTTAAATCTATTTTGGGGATAGCTATGGCGGCCTGGACCTTAACGCTCGCCGGAAGAACGCAACAAGGGAGAGCACCAACACGCTGAAGGCCTGGCTTCAAGAGCACATAAAAAACCCGTACCCGACAAAGGGAGAGAAGATAATGTTAGCCATCATCACCAAGATGACCTTGACTCAGGTACGTTTAAGTCCTGCAGTAAATCATCGTAACCATCATCTCTATTATCATTATTATCATCATCTTTACTTTTCTTCTCACAGTGCGCAACAGGCCTTCAACAAATACATGCCAAGCATTCCTAGCCTATGCCATTCGTTCAAGGTCTCTCTATTTGTCTACTTTATCCCATTCACGTCTTTGGTTAATTCCCTTCTCCGTGTGTAATTTTAGACCCCCACCCCCCACCCCCTCTGTTTTTCTTCCTCTGCGAATCCCAGGACATTAACTACCTTGTAGCGCTATCCACTGATTTATTTTTCCAAGCGTGTTTCCTATTTATCCACAGGCAGTGTCTGCTTCTCACATCATGCTCTACTGATAATTACCCAGTCTTTCCACCAGTTCCACATTGGTGATGTTGTCATACCATTTTAATTCTTCTATTATGTGTACCTGACTCTGCTCTAGAATCAGGGACAGCACAGGCAGCGAGTAAATAAACTGGTCAGCCTATCTCATAAAGCTGAATTATGCATAGTGAAGTCTCTTACACTTCACTATCCGAAGTCTCTTACACTTCACTATCCGAAGTCTCTTACACTTCACTCTCCGGTGACAACATCTGCTATGGGACTACATTGTATTTTATGTAAGCACCCATCTTTGAACGTCTGTACCTTTCTGGTTGCCTGTTTTGCTGATTTTTACTGCAGTAAATTTACTGTCAGATAAACGTACAGAGAAATAGACGTAGACCTAGACTTAGATTTTAAATTTACAAAATGGCACTGGCACAATCAAATGTCCATTAGTGTGATAAAATGTTCTTATGCTTCATCGCCCTGTACCTTTTTCATTATCCCTCTCATTTTCCTTCTCTCCCGCATTTGCTCGTTCATCATTTTTTTTTTTAAAGCAATCTTTCCTAAGTGTAACCGCAATCAGACCTATGATATTTCCCAAACCTTACATCATCTTTTGGAACACACTTCGCTCCTTAAACACGTTATTGTTAGCGCGGGAGACTGCCAGATGGGCCAAAGAAAGATTTCGTGTGAGACTTTAATCCATTTGTCAACAAAACGAGTGTCACCACATTTGTACAGTAGCATGCTCGCCAGAGCGATCGACAACAACGGACTCCGTGACATGCACAGGACTGTTGGTTACCAGGTGGGGGTCTACGTTAAAAGCGGCATGTTGCCTACGTGGCGGAAAAATGAAAGAGATTATAGGAAGCAGCCCGCATCCGGAAAGCGACACCAAAGGGACGTCTCTAGAGCTGCAAAAAGGGGAAGACTTGGTGACAAGAGGGAAGATAATTTCTGTATCGTGTGGTCAATAAATAACTACGGTTTCTCTCACAACCAAACACGCATCACGGAATTGAAAAGTTGATTGCGACAGCTGACCCACATTGAGCGACTGGCGTGCACTGAAATAGCACGCGATTACGGTGACGTCGCATGAAAAGATGGTCGACAAATGAGTGGAGGAAGGGGCGGAGTCATCGGACACAGCCCAGATTTGTCACAGATTAGCAAAAACAAAAGCATAAATACACGTTAGCCAGAAGTGAGTAAGGATTTTCCAACACACACGGAGCATAGCCTTGTTGCATAGCACATCTTGTTCATTGCTTGTTCCATACTTTTATTTCTGTGTGTATTTATACTATTTCTATCTGTGGAATGTAGTCTTATATAGTGTTCTTACGGAAATAGCGAAGGCAAAAGTAGGTTAGTAAATTTTAGAAAATTATTATTAATTTTTCTTTTTCATTATTTGCGACTAGCAATAACCTGTCAACATTGACAGGTTATTAATTATAGTGTGTTGTTTCTGTTACTTGTATTACAGACGGTACTATCACTACTGTGGTCATGTCATTGCAGGCGACCGTCATTAGATATTTGTAGTGAAAATTATATGGATGTATTAAATATGAAGACATGGTGTAACCTTCCTAAATGACACGTGCAGTAATAATGATCTAATGGACCGTAAATTGACTAAATAACAAACATTTCCTTTATGACAACATGTCTCGTAATTGTTCGCTCATCTTTCAAAATCTTGCCTGGGTCGACTTAATGCCTCTGAGAAGCCATGGTCGACTTACTGCCTCTGAGAACAACGTTTGAAGTTTGACGAAACTCCAGTTCATGGACTGTTTATCAATCGTGGTGTTGACTTCTTTCCATAATCAAACTGTTCATGCACACCTTCATTTGCGCACATTTTCTATTTTCGGGAGATTACATATAAGGGGAAGCAATTCAATTATTGTCTAACTTTCAACCACAGTTGCACCCCTTGGCTGTGGTTAAAAGTTAATGTACACTCTCGAAAATAGAAAAAGTGCGCAAATGACGGTGTGCAAAATGTGACTGACCGACCGACCCACCGAAGTACTTACGGCGGGTATTATGGTATTGGATTGTTTTTGCACTTATCCTCATAGCTAAATGTGCGAATGACTTTTTTTCCATTACTTCTAATCGGTAATGGCTAATCAAATAAAAAGTTTTTCTCTATGATAATATTATGAAATAATTCATTGTTATATACTTCACTATCATCTAGATTGTTAGATCATCATTACAGACTGACATGAGCACACACTTTAATTCTCAATATATTTAACACTTGTCATGTGCACCTCATGTCATATATCATAATAAGAGAATTAAAATCAGAGTGATCAGCTAGGAAGAAGCTATAGTTAAGAATAAGCTAAAAGAAAGTCAACTATTGATATTAGATGTGATACTTAGGAAGTCAGTTTTGTGACTCAGTCCTGCAAAGTTCAGAGTCAGCACATTTCGTGTTTTGTGTCTAATTGGACAGATGCTAGAAAAGCGTGCGTCCGGATAGCAGAATTCACAAGATAGAACATCATACACTTCCTAAGTGACAAGGAAGATCTCCACGCCAACATTTGTAAACGTTAGAGGTGCAGCATTTATTCACTTGTTTCTCGAATGCTCACAAGTTTATTCGCATATACTAGACAACTAACTTCTTCAGAGTTCCTTGGGATCTACGCGAGGGAGTATCCTATAATACTGATAATAATTACAATGCAGCGCAATACAAACAATATAACAAAGTGTCACTTGATATGATAATTAACTTGGCAGGTGTCGACCTGGTTTGCTAACGCCAGGAGGAGACTGAAGAAGGAAAACAAGATGACATGGTCCCCCAGAAACAGGAGTGAGGACGGCGAGGATGAAGATGATGATGAAAATTCAGACTGCAGCGACGAGAAAAAGAACAACAACAATAACAACAACAATAACAACAATAACAAAGGTAATAATATTAGACAAGTGTTGTTCATGTATGTGATGAGTGTCGTTTCCGTTGTTCTCTTATGGAACAAAGACAGAATATGCCTATGGCTCCCTCAGGCATATCATACATATCGACTGAAATGAGGTTGTTAATGGGACAGGCAACCTTATTATGTAAAAAAAAGTTGCCACAGAAAACACTACTCCAAGAGCATGGGAATACTTTGTGCAGACCTTTTGCAAATGAGCGAGTTGCCGTGGTGATTCCATGCTTCACATGGAAAGAAAAGGAAAACGATGTCATGATGATGTTTGTGTAATTTGGTTACAACTCATAACAGCCATCTCCAAACGTCAGAAATGAGGTATCTGAGGAAGGTGATCGAAGCAACAAGAAGCGACAAGATCCGCAACCAGATGATACGGCATGGCCACGAAAAACAGCCCCTTCAGATCCGAGTGGAATAGTCCCAGATGCGATGATTTAGCCATGTCTTCAAAATGGGATATGGACCCTAGAAGAGAGGCAAAAGAGAGACCTACCAAATTACAACTTGGTGCTAAACTGTTGAGGCCGAGATGCAAAGCACGAACCAAAGTTGAGGCGCTGCACGATGGATGGCCACCGACCGAGCAAAGTGTAGACGATTTGTTGCTGCCCCACAAGACGCCACAAGGGGGCATGGTCAATGGCTGTTTTGTCAGTTGGTGACCAAGGATTCTAAAAGAAGAAGAATGGGAGATAACCGAGAGCCAGGGATCCAGACTTTCGTGACAACCCAAATTTCACAGGGAGGACAATGTCCTAAAATCTCTGAAGGACCGTGTGCTGGACATGACCAAGAGCCAGGGATCCAGACTTTCATGACAACCCAAAGTTCACAGGGAGGACAATGTCCTAAAATCTCTGAAGGACTGTGTGCTGGACATGACCAAGAGCCAGGGATCTAGACTTTCATGACAACCCAAAGTTCACAGGAAGGACAATGTCCTACAATCTCTGAAGGACCGTGTGCTGGACATGACCAAGAGCCAGGGATCCAGACTTTCATGACAACCCAAAGTTCACAGGGAGGACAATGTCCTACAATCTCTGAAGGACCGTGTGCTGGACATGACCAAGAGCCAGGGATCCAGACTTTCATGACTACCCAAAGTTCACAGGAAGGACAATGTCCTACAATCTCTGAAGGACCGTGTGCTGGACATGAACAAGAGCCAGGGATCCAGACTTTCATGACAACCCAAAGTGTACAGGGAGGACAATGTCCTAAAATCTCTGAAGGACCGTGTGCTGGACATGAACAAGAGCCAGGGATCCAGACTTTCATTACAACTTTAAGTTCACAGGGAGGACAATGTCCTAAAATCTCTGAAGGACCGTGTGCTGGACATGAGCAAGAGCAAGGGATCCAGACTTTCATGACAACCCAAAGTTCACAGGAAGGACAATGTTCTAAAATCTCTGAAGGACCGTGTGCTGGACATGACCAAGAGCCAGGGATCCAGACTTTCATGACAACCCAAAGTTCACAGGGAGGACAAAGTCCTAAAATCTCTAAGGACCGTGTGCTGGACATGACCAAGAGAAAGGGATCCAGACTTTCATGACAACCCAAAGTTCACAGGAGGGACAATGTCCTAAAATCTCTGAAGGACCGTGTGCTGGACATGACCAAGAGCCAGGGATCCAGACTTTCATGACAACCCAAATTTCACAGGGAGGACAATGTCCTAAAATCTCTGAAGGACCGTGTGCTGGACATGACCAAGAGCCAGGGATCCAGACTTTCGTGACAACCCAAAGTTCACAGGGAGGACAATGTCCTACAATCTGTGAAGGACCTCGGACTGGACTGGATCCAGGTCAAAAGGAAGAGAGTTGATAGAATAGCATATGCCGCTCTCTCTCTCTCTCTCTCTCTCTCTCTCACTCTCTCTCTGTGGCTTATCTCTACATCACAGGGTAGGAGAGGAAAAACTAAGTTCAAATGGAGCTGTTTATATATTCATAGTGGTTTCTGAGGGTAATCACTGCTCCATGCATGTCGTAAAAGGCCCCTAATGTGAGCATTTGCATGTGGGGACTGGCTGTCTCATCGAGTAAAACAGACGGCTACAGAATCCATTACTCCATGAGCGTAGGATACTCTTTGCTGCAGGGTTCCTTCGAGACATCACGCTACAATAGGGGTCCCTAGCTAGCAAGCAGCGAAACAAAGAACACTATTACTAAAGATGTTGACAGAGTTACAGAAAATATAAAAAGGGATTTATGTTTTATGCTGGCTTCAAAAGGAGGCGAATGAACGTTGTCGTTGACTGGTAGTCTTCAGAGTGGAAGCGACAGATGATGATGATGATTAGCGATTAGGTTGGCGAATGGTCATAATGATGATTTGTGAAAATGATGATTTATTATAATGATGATTTATGATAACGATGATTTATGATAATAATGATGATTTATGATAATGATAATTTATGATAATAATGATGAATTACATTAATTATGATGATTTATGATGTATGAAAATGATTTTATTGATGGTAATGAGGATTTATGACAATGAGGTCGAAGTGGCTAAGAGGTATGGCCCCCGCCTCTAATTTTAAAGGTACCGGGTTCGGTTCCCAGTTCGTGGAATATATTTTATTGAAATTTTTTCAGACCCAGTAGGTCCTAATGATGTCAAACTCATCCCTGATTTCACGAGTAGTGAGATCGGATACCTGGCCTTCTCGACTAAGGGCGAAAAAAATATGAGGTCCCGTGTGCAAGTTGCGCACGTTAATAATCCCCTCGGCAGTTGGAAATAGTAAAGAGTAGGCTACACGGCCGCTGCCCTGGCCAAAAATTAACAAACTTAGAAAAACCACACCCACAAAAATGTTTATAGAATGTGTGATTTCGGTTTACACACACTGGGATTCTCACTGGTGCTACGGAGTTCGTGCACTGTGCTGAGATTCTCCTTGTGTTATCTAAGGGAGGAGACCGGAGCACTGATGGAGTTGTCCATGTGCAATGAAGATAGTCCTTAAAACCAAACCAAAATGATATTGATGATTGATGATAATACTGATTGATAATAATGATGATTGATGATAATGATGATTGATGATAATGATGATTGATGATAATACTGATTGATGATAATGATGATTGATGATAATACTGATTGATGATAATGATGATGTATGAAAATAATGAATAATTATAATGATACTTAAGATTTATTATGATAGTTATAACTAATGGACAAGAAGACTGCTTTTGATGATGATGGGTAATGAAAGTGATGATGAGTAATAAAAATGAAGATGATTTACGAAAATGGTGATTAATAATGATGATTTATGATACTGAAAATGATTCATTCCATTCATCCATTCATAACTCTCCACACCCCTTCCAATTATAAGCTTTCAACAAATTCATGTACATGGAGGCATATCTGGAGTCATCCTTAAATGACCACCAGCTAAGCACAAAGCTACAGTATTCAAGTATGGAAGTGAACCTCAGCCTGTGATGCTAATTACACCCTCATTGACTCTTGACATCATCCACACACTTCCAGGGATTCCCCCTGTGGTGAAACTTGTTGAGAACCCAGCATTGCACACTAAGCTTGGTAGAGTCACTTGAGCCCCAGACGTCTCTGGATTTTTATTTGGTTAGCAGCATGCAGGAGGATCTCACTATTGGCACATGATGGGCAAAGAGAGCTGAGAAGTGGCTCTGTGTAGGACGTGACAATTCCTTGGGAGAGACCAGAACCAGGGCACAGTATTTTAGCTCTGCTTATTTGGAGAGCCCCCTTAGATGACGAGGAATGGACAGTATGTCACGCGCTTCTTGCTACTAGCTTAGAACCAGATGTGATGATCCTTTAAATGCAAGCCAAGCTGGAGAAACTGAAGCTCATGACTTCAACATAACGCGTATCAGAATGTCAGAAAAGCCACAGGAAAATCCTAGATCTACAGTGTAGATAATACTAAGGAATCTTCAATGTGGTATTGGCTACAAAAGAACGAGAAGCTCGGCAATCCTAGTTAAACAACAACACCAACAAAATCATACCAAACCTTTATTTCCCGTGCCATCCGCTTAAGGACTTTCCATCTTCTTTCTGCTTTTATGTCTGTCTCCAGTTTTTCTCTCCATGCACTTTTCAGCCTCTTTCTACATCTCATACCCTTCATTATCATCATCATCAGTTGCCATCTCCACAACGCAGGTTGGCTGTAATGGATCTCCAACGTCTTCTGTCTCTTGTCTTGATGGTGCACTCTTATAGACTCTTTCCTGTCCATCTCTTGATGTTATCTTCCCACTTATAGCGCTGTCTTCCCCTTGCACGTTTGCCTTCAACTCTCTCTTCTGTTATGGTCTTCTGCAAGGTGTTATGCCTTTTTATGTGGCCAAAGTATTTTAGCTGGCGAACTTTGACCTCCCTCATTAGTTCTCTTTTCATACCTAGATTTTCTAGGACCTCCTTATTTGTTTTCATCTCTTTCCATGAGATACGCCCCATTCTTCTATATATCCACATTTCAAGAGCCTCAATTCTGTCTTCCAAATGCTTATTCATCGTCCATGTTTCTGCACCATACAGAAATGCAGAATATATATAACACTTTATGATTCTCAGTTTTAATTTGTGAGATAACTGTTTGGATGTCAGTATGTTTCATGTTGTTGAATGTAGCTTTGGCCATTCCTATTCTCTTCTTCATTAAGCTCTTCTTTAAAAGCAATGTATAAATCGGAAAGAAAATGGTATAGAATCCGTTTTACGTATTAACGATAAACTGGAACCACGGGGCGTTACGGAGTTCACCCTTCGTCAGCCACAGTTACAAACAGGCAAAAGACAATGGACACAGCAACTACGTAGAGAAAATGATAAATAAATCAAACAACGATATGGTCGATGATACAGAAAGGTGACAAAGTAAACAACATAGGTAATGCTAGGAAAAAGTACAAGAAAAAAAAAAAAAAAACAAGTAAAAAATACGGAACAAGAAAGAAAGAGTATCAACACAAATAATTCAACAAACAATGAAAATGCAGAGGATGATGTGAAATAACAACGCAATTACATAGTATAAACTGCGAAGAAAATAATCTACTGGAGTAGTCGGGCTACGTAGCTAAGCAAAACATTTCTTTAAAAGCAGTATATTTTTCCAGTTGCCAACTCGGACCATCTAACATACCATCAGAATTACTACTTTAGAACCAAAGTAATAATGTGATTTTTTTTTTTTTCAGTGTATGAGCGATCCATATTAATTTGCTTTCCTTAATTAATGCCGTTTCTTTCTATAATTTGTAGATGAATAAATGTCCTGGTGTTTTTTCTTTAATTTGTAGATGAATAAATGTCCTGGTGTTTTTTCTTTAATTTGTAGATGAATAAATGTCCTGGTGTTTTTTCTTTAATTTGTAGATGAATAAATGTCCTGGTGTTTTTTCTTTAATTTGTAGATGAATAAATGTCCTGGTGTTTTTTCTTTAATTTGTAGATGAATAAATGTCCTGGTGTTTTTTTCTTTAATTTGTAGATGAATAAATGTCCTGGTGTTTTTTCTTTAATTTGTAGATGAATAAATGTCCTGGTGTTTTTTTCTTTAATTTGTAGATGCGTAACTTTTTTGCTGTTTCTTTCTTTAATTTGTAGATGAATGGCTATCTGCTATTTCTTTCTTTCATATATAGATGAGGGATTTTCTTCTGTTCCTTCCTTTACTTTAAAGATGAATAGCCATTTTTTAAAAATATTTAGATGAGTGGATGTTGTCCTGTTTCTTTCTGTAATCAGTAGATGAATGGGTTTTCTGCTGTTTTTCTTTCATTTGTAGATGAGTTAATTTTCTCTTCTTTCTTTCTTTCATTTGTAGATGAGTTAATTTTCTGCTGTTTATTTCTTTAGTTTGTAGGTGAGTTAATTTTTTCATCTTTCTTTCTTTAATTTGTAGATGAGTTATTTTTTTCATCTATCGTTCTTTAGTTTGTAGATGAGTTATTTTTCTCATCTTTCTTTCTTTAATTTGTAGATGAGTTTTTTTTTTTCATCTATCTTTCTTTAATTTGTAGATGAGTTATTTTTTTCATCTATCTTTCTTTAATTGGTAGATAAGTTAATTTTCTCATCTTTCTTTCTTTAATTTGTAGATGAATTAATTTTCTCATCTTTCTTTCTTTAATTTGTAGATGAGTTAATTTTCTCATCTTTCTTTCTTTAATTTGTAGATGAGTTAATTTTCTCATCTTTCTTTCTTTAATTTGAATATGAGTTAATTTTCTCATCTTTCTTTCTTTAATTTGTTGATGAGTTAATTTTCTCATCTTTCTTTCTTTAATTTGTAGATGAGTTAATTTTATCATCTTTCTTTCTTTAATTTGTAGATGAGTTAATTTTCTCATCTTTCTTTCTTTAATTTGTAGATGAGTTAATTTTCTCATCTTTCTTTCTTTAATTTGTAGATGAGTTAATTTTCTCATCTTTCTTTCTTTAATTTGTAGATGAGTTAATTTTATTATTTTAATTATAGGTAATTTTTTCTTTCTTTTTAATTTGTCTTTCTTTAATTTGTAGATGAGTCAATTTTATCATCTTTCTTTCTTTAATTTGTAGATGAGTTAATTTTCTCATCTTTCTTTCTTTAATTTGTAGATGAGTTAATTTTATCATCTTTCTTTCTTTAATTTGTAGATGAGTTAATTTTATTATCTTTCTTTCTTTAATTTGTAGATTAGGTAATTTTCTCATCTTTCTTTCTTTAATTGGTAGATGAGTTAATTTTCTCATCTTTCTTTCTTTAATCTGAGATGAGTTTATTTTCTCATCTTTCTTTCTTTAATTTGTAGATGAGTCAATTTTATCATCTTTCTTTCTTTAATTTGTAGATGAGTTAATTTTCTCATCTTTCTTTCTTTAATTGGTAGATGAGTTAATTTTCTCATCTTTCTTTCTTTAATCTGAGATGGGTTAATTTTCTCATCTTTCTTTCTTTAATTTGTAGATGAGTTAATTTTCTCATCTTTTTTTCTTTAATTTGTAGATGAGTTAATTTTCTCATCTTTCTTTCTTTAATTGGTAGATGAGTTAATTTTCTCATCTTTCTTTCTTTAATTTGTACATGAGTTAATTTTCTCATCTTTCTTTCTTTAATCTGAGATGAGTTAATTTTCTCATCTTTCTTTCTTTAATTTGTAGATGAGTTAATTTTCTCATCATTCTTTCTTTAATTTGTAGATGAGTTAATTTTCTCATCTTTCTTTCTTTAATTTGTAGATGAGTTAATTTTCTCATCTTTCTTTCCTTAATTTGTTGATGAGTTGATTTTCTCATCTTTCTTTCTTTAATTTGAAGACGAATGGTGTTTCAGCTGTTTACTTCTTTAATTTGTAGATGAATGCGTTTTCTGTTGTCTCTTTTCTAATTTGTAGATTAATGGGTTTTCTGGTGATAACAAAATGAAGCAAATTTCATTTCGCTCATTGGTGTTTTAAATTTATCTGATTTATTCCGCCGGACTGCTTGTTTTGTGGCTCTCTCTTTAACACTTCCTCATGATCGACCCTTATATTGGACAACAAAGGGCTAGTTACGTCCCTCATGTGTTCGATATGCACGCGCTTTCACGAGATTATAACGATGACCAACTAGAGGTTAATTTAAGGCTGCTTCCGCTGTCTTTTTGTAACACGGAGCTGGCACAACAACTTCAGAAGATGATGCTGGAAGCGGTTCTGGCGACTGGTAGAATTGTGGCGACGTCAAAATGTTACTCAGTGAAAGGGTTTGAAAGCGATTTCTGGACAAGAAGCAAATTCATCGGCCCAACTCATAATGAGGCTTCGTTGAATACGGCATGCTCGTCACGATGTTATTCCAGTGTCCTAGTGATTGTTCTGGTTCATTGTGCCGATCATTTGGTTCGTTAACCGATCATGACCATGAAAGAACCGGCCAGTATTTGAGAGAGATGCGTTGAAAATACGGGCAGGGAGGGTATTTAGATGAATTACGCTCTCCGTGGAATAAATGTCAAGGACTTTACGCAGTTGTTAAGACAGATTTCAATTGTTGTTGAACTCCGCATGCAGCTACCAGAATGCGCGCGCGTAGGCGGCGTTAAAATGCCACTAAGAGAGCAACGTCAGTTTTCCTGCAGCACGTGGCTGGTTTGACATCGCCGCCATTGTACAATGGCGTTGACGGGACCGTCAGGACTCCATCTGGCTCTGGTGGCTGCTGACACCCGCATCTTTTGTTGGGTAACTTCGTTCGTAAGACGGGCAATGACGTACACCAGGCGCATTCTAATCGTGCCCAACAGTGCTGGTGCGTAAAGACATGCACGCTTTACGGATGCGACTGGCATACACAAGACGGTCACGTGGTATTTGCGCAGCATTGCACTCGCGCCATCGCCAACTTTTTGACGTGGATTAATCCATCGTCATCAAACTCTCATCAGTCAGAGCTCACCCCAGCATCATGGCCAACTAAAGGAAATAATCGTTAAGAACGTCTTCGCAAATTTTAAGTTGACTGATGTTTTAAGCGTTGACAATGGTGATGAAATAACACTGCGATAGAAGTGTCAATATTTGTTGTGACTTGAAGTAACAAAATTATAACAGTTTTTTTTTATTGTTAGTCCCTCCTTGAAAGAACTCTAAACAACGGAAAGGACATAACATTGTAAGCATCGCCGGCGTGGCTAGTAGGCCTTCTCAGGACTAATCCTTGTTATGGTTTGACCATACTAGCACAGGATTTCTGTAGCAATTAGTTGTACATGACGAGGTAGTTCACACCATAAACAACCTCATACTAGTTGTCTTGTACGCAATGGCGTCACTAGGGTTGATGTCACCCAGTGCGGTAACTCATGGTGTCACCCCTATGGACCTCCTCCCGTACATGAATCCTTAGTAATGTTTTTTGTACTAATGTTACAAAATCGTAATTCCCGTATATATTAAAATTAGTACCGTGCAACGCGAATCACTCTGATGGTGTCACCCGGTACGGTCCACACTCCCCTAGTGACGCCACTGCCTGTACGAGATGCCTGTGTTAGTAATAGTCCTATTATTTCTTTGTCTCCCCTGAGGCAGCCGGGGACTTATAGGTGCACGACGTGAGTGCTATTACCAACAATTTAAAAAAATTTAAAATATTGTCTGTAACCACTTGCATAAATATGCAGTCAGTACCGGCAACGCGAATCACTGATCCCGGATGCAAACTTAAACCGCTCACAACATTGTTCACTACTAAGTTCCATAAAAGGGCAGCATTTGTGTACTTCCGTCTTGTTAACCCTGTTTCTGACGTTACGTTTAGCTTCACCTAGACCAGGGGTCGTGAACCTGCTGCTCGTGCGGCTCTCGACTCTCTACCACTTATCTCTTAGTGTATGAGGGATATCATGTGATTTTTTTTTCATGCGACTCTTCAATTTGTTAAAATGGAGACAAAATTAAATATTTGGCTCTTTGTCACGGAAAGGTTCCCGACCCCTGATCTAGACAATGATGTTGTTGGCAAAATATAGGTCAATAGATTCTTACGAATCTTTTAAACAGGCTTGTGTTTTTGGGCTGGTGGTTTAATTTTAGCAATGGATTTCTTCTTCGAGCAATTTCTAACGTCACCTTGAATAACCTTAAAGAAAGCGGTGGACACTGACGTTGTTGGTATCCCCATACAGTTTGTCTAGGAGTGGCACTGGTGACAACCATGCGTGTTTTCTTTGTTCTTCATATGTTGGGCATTTTTGCAACATATTTTGTGCTGCCATGTTATCGGTGCCACAGTTACACTTGTCGGTAGTTCCTATCATTAGTTTGTTGAATAGAGTCTTGACATATGGATGCGAGTCATGGGCAATGACTACAACCCATAAAAGCCAGATCCAAACCTCAGAAATGAGGTATCTGAGGAAGGTGGTTGAAGTAACAAGAAGAGACATGGTCCGCAACCAGACGATACGTCAAGGCCTAAAATCCCACCCCCTGCAGACCCAAGTAGAACAGTCCCAACTAAGATGGTTTGGCCATGTCTGCAGAATGGGAGAAGGTCGGCTACCACCACAAGCATGGGAAACAAAGAGCCAGGGATCCAGACCCCCAGGACGACCCAGACTCCGCTGGGAGGACAACATTAGATATTCTTTGAAGGACCGAGGACTAGAATGGATCCAGGCCAGGAGAAAGACAGCCGATAGTATAGTCTGGCGCTCTCTCTTCCAAACCTCTACACCTCACGGTAGAAGGGGAACGACTAAGTAAGTAAGTGTGTTGAATAGATGGTATCTCAGTATCTTGTTGTATGTGAAGAGTCTGAAGAAAACCACTTGTTCACTTCTTGATATGTTGATTTCTCGCTCTTTTACATGTGTTATGTCATATGGATTATGTAACACAAATTATATGCTCCCGTGTTGTTCCAGGTGGTCTGTAAAGTGAAAATGTGATTCTTACTCCTTCAGGCAAATCGTACAAGATGACTAAAAGATGCTAGCTAATATGAGATTTTTGCGTCAGGCTTGCAACCTCGTCATGCAAACATATTGTCATGAACAGTACCGTTGCAAAAGCATGTACTATGTCGCAAACTTCCTGCACAGAGCCACATGTGGTGGGAGCTGCAAGTTTTCTAAGAAGCGCGAAAGGAAATGAAGAAAAGATTAAACACTATATTTCATTTACAATCTGTCAAAAGTTTGAATTATGATCTTTCTAATTGGCTCTTCATGATATCAATCAACCAGTACATTTAGCTCCCAAAGAAGCATGGGCCTTCAAGAAACACATACTAAGTCCTCATGTTGAGTGGAATCAGCTAAGGCTCTTTCCATGCCTTTTTCGTCATTTTCAGTTCTGACTCCAGTTATCCGTATGTTGTTTGGCCTACCTCTGTCTCTCTTACCTTGTGATTCCAGAACAAGGACCGCCTTGTAATCAGGGCCGGATTAAGCTAGTGCGGGGCCTGTAGCATATGTTAAAAAAGGGGCCCTATATAAAAAAAAAAAAAACAATAAAACAACACAAATATATTTGAACACATACATTTTTAATTTGCATAGTAATTATCATTATCAATTAATTCGTGCTTGTAATCCTATAACCTTGCCACTCATGTTGCTGGCGTTGTCATAACTTTGACCACGGCATTCTTTAATATCAATGTGATTTACCTATAAAAAATTAAGTAGACTTTTAGTAAGCTGTTCAGCACTATGACCTTCCATATCCAAAAACGTCACAAATCTTTCAACTGGTCCAGATGGCAAAACATAGCGCAGAGTCAAAGTCAGCTGGTCCATATTAGATATATCTGGAGTAGAATCCAATGAAACGGAATAATACTTGTATTTCTTCACTTCACAGAGAATGTGATCCAGTATGCTGGATCCAATCAGATTGATGAATTCCTCACACGTTGTTTTAGATAGATATGATGTATGTCCAAATCCTTTGTTTGCATGAGTACTTATTTGCTCTGCCAGAAAAGGGTCAAACTTGGCCAGTAATTCTAACAACCCTAAGTAATTCCCGTTATAAGGGGACCCAACAATTTCATCACTGCCACGAAATGAAAGGCCTCGTTCTGCTAAAAACTTCACAACTTCAATTATTCGCTCTAGAAGTTTGTGCCAATAATTTTCTTGAATGTCCATTTGTTTCACAAGATGGGAATCGACACGTTCACCTTTGTTTTTACGCATCAACAGTGAAATTAAAGCTTGTCTATGTGAGAAGCTTTCTTCATGTCGACGCAATAGATTGCTTGCATTTTTCCAGTCATTAAACCCTTCCACAGTAAACTTTGATGAACATTCTGAACTCATAAGCTTGCATGGGAAACAAAATTGGCGCCCTTTACTTTCTGAATAGCATAACCATTTTCTTGCATGTTGCTTGTTTGTAAGTTTATGAATATGTGTAAAATAAGACTTCTGACAACATCGAGTTTTCTTTTCAGTGTCATACAATCGCACGGATGAAGAGAAGGCACTATCAACATGTTGACATTTTTCACTTCCCTTGGATATGCAATATTCACGCTCACAGTCATCTATATTGTTCGGCCAGTCACCAATATCATTAGAGTACTTCTTCCTTCCACTTATTCTTTCACATTCAGACTCAGCGTATACTGGGTTTTGCTGTATGTTTTCTGCTGCACAGCCTGCACTAGTACTAGTTGTTACTGTACTTCCAGCTTCAGTGGTTAGAGTACCACCACCATGAACATCAAAATATTCTGTCAGCTTACGTGTTTTTGATATCACAAGTTGATCTCTTCTTTCTTTTTCTTCCTTCGCTTTACGTTTTTCACTTCCAGAAGCATAATTACGTCCAATATCTCTGTGTCTGCTGCTCATTTTTTGAGTTTTTTAACCTTACAAATCAAGAAATTTTAATCAAGATCGAAAGAGAGTGCGAGCACGCCGTATACCTCAATTAAAACAGGAAGTTTCCGTTTCCTAAATTCTAGTTTTTATTGTTAATGCAAATTCATTTCACAAAGAACGAAACAAAATTAGAGCGGCAGTCGCCTAGAGCCAAAAAAGTGGCTTCCGTCCAAACGTGACCAAATTTTCAACGCCACTTAAATGGCTTCCGTCCGCAAACAGTTAAGATTAAAATAATGAAGAGTCACACTAAGTCACCCTCTTATGCTCTTTCTCTCACAATTTCGTGACACCAAATGAAAAGGCGCTAAAGATGGCATAAATCACAAGATCATTGGTTTAACGCTCGGAATCTCTCTAACCAGCGGCACTCGAGCTTTCCAGCTCTTTTGGCCCAATGACATGTCATTGCGAGGCTGGGGGGTCTGTGGACTTTCCTTCCAACCCGGTCAGGAGCTTCGCTCCTTCCCATCAATGCTCGTATTAGAAGATGACCAAAAAATTATGTACATATTTATTGGCGCGGGGCCCCTAAGAGCGCGGGGCCCGTAGCATATGCTACTTGTGCTACTACGTTAATCCGGCTCTGCTTGTAATGATATCAGCTGGTGTCCTCAATGTGGGCAGACCAACTATCTTCCGCCAGCATCTTCTTATTATCTCTTATTTCGTGACATAACAATATAAAAATGTCAAATTTTTTATGTTTCAGATTACACAAGAGACGAACATATCGATGTTGTCACTGAGTCGAATGACGCCACAAAGTCTGCAGAACGAAGATCTGACGTCACGGCTTCCAAAAACCTTGACAACGAGGTCAGGACTTGTCGGCTGTCTCCAGAACTTCCCCGAGGTCCCGCCTATATCGCTGGTGAACACGCCCATGTCGACATGGAAGCAGGCAAACCTAAGATTTGGTCGGTCACAGACTTTTTAGGCTCCGCCTCTCAAAACACAAAAGACAGTTTGGGCTTTGGGTTTCCAAAGATGGACGGTATGAAGTCAAGCTCCGATGGAAGTCCTCTGGGTATAGCTATAGACACTAGATCAAACACGATGATTGGAAGATCTTCAGCAGCTTCTAATGGACTGGCTTCACTGTCAAGCCCCGCCCATCACATATCAGCCTACCAATCATCGTTAGGATATGGTGCAGGGGCATACCCATATTCACTATCATCGTACGGGGGTGGAAAGCTTCTCAGACCATCTGTATCTGCAGCGACGACTAGGTTCAACCCATTCCCCTCTGTCAGACCCCTAGGAATGGACTCAAACTATGTTCCCAGAAGAGATGTTACATTAGCGAGAGAGGGAGAATAAGACAGCCTGTGTGTAATATTGTACTTATAGTTGTAGATCTCCAGCCTTGTTTGTCGTGTTCATTGCGTTATGTACTTTCACTAATAATGTTCAAATAGGTCGGGAAATTTGATGGACAAGCTAAGAACAAAGTTGAACATAAGATAAAAGTATACACAAAAGAAAATAAAACTAACTAAAAAGATAAAAGAATGTATGGAGCTGATAACTTGAAACAGTAATTGCTAAATAACTGGGTAACTGTTATCATGTTGTCGGAATAGATATTCAACATCAAATGTAAATATGTGTAATTAACGGCTTTACAGGACACAAAAAATAAAACAGGGTTGACGTTACGGTAAAATTAATTCATCAAGGAATAATCAAATTTGTATTTTATTTCTTGGGACATCTGATCACGTGTTCCGAACTTGCGATGTCTGCATGGAAATTCTATTTCTTTTTCCTGCCTTTTCTTTTTTTTACTACTGTCTTAATCATGCTGTCTTTCTGTGCCTGTGAGTGTGTGTGAATGTGTTTTTTATATGTGTATGTGTTTAATTTAAAAGATAAAATTGTGCTGCTTTCTCTCATTATTTCTGCTGTTGTCATCGTCTCTTTTATTAACATTTCTTTCTTTCTTTCTTTCTTTTCTTTCTTTCTTTCTGTCTGTCTTTCTTTCTTTCTTTCTGTCTTTCTTTCGTTCTTTCTGTCTTTTTTTCTGTCTTTCTTTCTGTCTTTCTTTCTTTCTTTTTTTTCTTTCTTTCTTTTTTTTTTTTCTTTCTTTCTTTCTTTCTTTCTTTCCTTCTTTCTTTGTAGTTTTATTTCTGAAATGTTCTCTGTTATTTCTTTCTTTTATTTGTGCTATATAGTATGTCACACACAGAAAAGTTATTTTTCTTCTCCATTTCAGAAATAAAAGTTGCAATCATTTACACGTTTTCTCCATTTCAAGTTTAGAGTCCCCATTCTCGAATAAGATATATTCGTTTGCGTGTTTCGCTGTGTTATTTTATATTTTCAGATATAGATAAGATCAATAATCCTCACATGAGAAGAACAAATTTATTTTTTTAAACATAGGCTGCGTCAAATGTTACCAAGCACATAATAATTACTTAAGTATAAAAGTGAGCTTTTGTATTCCTTAAAAATATAGTTTGTTGCTTTGTTCATTTTCTAATATGAGTTTTTTAATGCCACAGACATCACTCTTACTGGAAAAATGTTTTTAATGCCACATACATCACTCTTACTAGAAATATGAGTTTTTAATGCCACAGACATCCCTCTTACCGGAAATATGAGTTTTTAATGTTCTAATAGAATAGTGACAGCAGTTGTTCTACGATAGATAAAACTTCTTCGTCTTCTTTCACTGCCTGCCGTCAACTTTATCACCCTTCGACTACCTACAGAATATAGGACTTCTCCAAACTTATGCCAAGTCTTACTGTTCCGTGACATCAGATCAAAGTCTGTCCATACCTTCTTCACTCCCTCATGTCTGTCTTCAGTCCTCTTATTCCATATGTTCCTTGATCTCCGTGTCCCTCTTGTATCCTGGCAATCCTAGGATAAGTACTTCCAGGTAATGCTATCAACATGTTTCCTCAATGTGTGTCCTATCCATCTCCTGCGTCTTCTTCTCATACACCTTTTCTACTGGCACTTGTCTGGCCAGTGTCATCACGTCCACGTTAGTGAATTTGTCATATCACGTCATTACTTCTATTCTAAGCAAGCACCCATTTATAAAAGTCTGTAGCTTTTTGGGTTGTTGTTGTTGTTGTTCTGCATAATTCAGAAGACGTCAGCTAGAACATGTTTAATAAAAACAGTGTTCAACTAGAGGTTATTAATATCTCCATTGATTTTGTCCATTACTGATACTGGTGACGGCCATATGGACTTTCCTCTGTTCCTAATATATTGGACATTTTTGCAGCAGATGTTCTGTGGTCGTTTTATCGGTGCCACGTTTACACTCGTCAGTGGTTCCTATCTTTAGCTTGTTGAATAGAAGGTATCTCAATCTGTTATGACCTGTGCGAAGTCTGAAGATTACCACTCTCCCTTTTGATAATGAGCATATTTTTTTTCTTGTAACTTCGGGGCTTCACGCTTGTTCTTGTATCTGCTTCTGATAAAACTCGTGGCCTCTTCATAAATTATGCTTGTGTCAGGTAGAGTGAGATATCTTTCCACCTGCCTTTGCCAATCTGTCAGTTTCTTCATTGCCAGGGATGTTACAATGATGTGGGATCCACTGTATCTCAGCTCTTTCGAAACGCTGACGTATTTTGTAGAGCAGATGTTCTTAGGTTGTTTAGATACACTTTATTTTGGCTGTTCAGCGCTGCAGCTAGTGACAGAACATTCAGTCTATGAAGGAATTTATTTGTTTTTCTCTTTCTTTCTCTGTTAGATGAACCAAAAGCGTATTACTCATTACCAAGAACAACGCAGGTGAAAATCTTTAGACCCACAACTGGCCATTACTGACCGAAATAGCATCTATTCAATAAGACAAAAAATTGAACAAAGTTAATGTGGGTAAGAAACGTCACAAAACAGAACGTGCCCTCCAAGAATAATTATTGCAGAAGGGTTATCAGTGTGTCCACCACCAACCCCCACTGTCAGATAGAAACTCTGTGGCAGTGTCAGAAGCCTGAGATCATGTCCTATATTAGGAAGACCACACGCCAAGACCAATATACGGGCGTCTGGACAAAACTGCCAAGCATTCAAAATTTGATACAGATATTCACGAAATATACCATAATTGTAACCAAAAGGACCCACCTCAGGTCACATTAAGCGGGGTATCAAATTCAGTGACGGATCTACATGTTTGAGGTTATGAAGCTTGAACTCTTGGAGGGACACTAATAAAAAAAAAGTGTTTGGGGATAGGAAAGAAAGGTATTATAGATAAAACTGGAATTGGGGCCACTGAAGGTCTAGCTACATTGTAGATCCACCTGTGATCGAATCTCTACCAAAAAAAAAAAAAACAGGAAACATAAATGTCACGAAATAAGCAGCAAGAAAGATTCCTCCGACAAAGCAAATTCTCTTTTCTTCGGAAGAACCGCTTGTATATGAGCGAGAACTGAGATTACGTTAATTGTATGATGGTCATGGTTACAGCAACGTCAAAACAAACGACTACGTGAAAAGGGGGAGCAAAATAATACGCCGAAGAGGAAGAAGAACAAAGAAGAAAGATATATTGTTCTGTTGCACTTTTCCAAGACAAACACATCTCCTTGTTCTCCAATGAACATCTTTGTTTTTTCACTGTTGCACTTTTCCAAGACAAACACATCTCCCTGTTCTCCAGTGAACATCTTTGTTTTTTCACTGTTGCACTTTTCTAAGACAAACACATCTTCTTGTTCTCCAGTGAACATCTTTGTTTTTTCACTGTTGCACTTTTCCAAGACAAACACATCTCCTTGTTCTCCAGTGAACATCTTTGTTTTTTCACTGTTGCACTTTTCCAAGACAAACACATCTCCTTGTTCTCCAGTGAACATCTTTGTTTTTTCACTGTTGCACTTTTCCAAGACAAACACATCTACTTGTTCTCCAATGAACATCATTGTTATTTCATTGTCGATGAATCGATTTACTACTGACACTTTAAAAGTATTCCTTTTTCGCACTTAAAAAGTTAACATTTAGGCTTCCTTTTTTTGTTTTTTGTTCCTCTCAATTTCTGGAATCGTCTTCCTCTTTGGTCATTGGCTGCTGACTGACAAAGCAATCAGTGACCATCATGCCCGGTGGCGTCTTGTAGGGCAGCAAGCTTCGCAATAGTGTCAGCTTAACACAAAACAAAAATAGCAACAAAATAATAGTTACAACATAACTGCAGATTCATGCAAGCAATTAAATAAGCACAGTGGAACAAGATGCGAGCACACAATGGTAGTTTTAGATAGGACACAATTTGAGACAATTACAGGATTACAGAGCAGTCCATTGTCTGAAATCCCCTGAGGGAAAACAAAGGAAAATTTAAGGAGACTAAAGATCGCGTGGAGGCTGTAGACAGAAGTGAAAATGGCAGGTCAGACATGGGAGTGGATGCTTGCGTAGAATAGAAGGATTGAAATGATATGACAAGGTCACCAATGTGGAACTGATGACAAGAACCAGACAAGTGCCAGTGGAACACGAGATGACAAGAACCAGACAAATGCCAGTGGAACACGAGATGACAAGAACCAGACAAGTGCCAGTGGAACACGAGATGACAAGAACCAGACAAATGCCAGTGGAACAAGAGATGAGAAGATGGCGCTGGAGATGGATGGGGCACACATGGAGGAAACGTGTTGACAGCATTACAGGCAGTCCTTGTTCTAGAATCCTCAGGGAGATAGACGCAGAGGTAGACCAAACAAACACATGGAGAAGACAACTGGAGACATAAGGAACCTGATGAGGAAGACTTGGAAATAACGTTAGCTGATGGTACGTGACAGGAGAACTTAACGTGTGTTTGTTGAAGGCCTATGCACCTTGGGGAGCTAAAGGGTATTGATTGGTTGATTGAAGACGCTGAAAGACCTTGAACGGATGGCACAGGAAAAGAATCTTTGAAATGCATGTTTCTTGAAGACCTGTACTCCGTGGATGTTCAAAGTTAACATAAAAGTAAATTACACGTACAAACAAGAAATGCTGGAAAATTAGCTTGTATTGCAGATGTTGTACAGGGTTAATCAATAGCTTCCATACATAGAAAATAATGTTTATTTTGGTGGCCGTGGTCCGTGGAGTGGCCTATGAGGTCCCCAGACCTCAGCCCACTCGATTTTTACTTGTGGGGTCACTTGAAGGCCATGGTGTACCAGGAAAAGATATACAACATGTATCACCAAAAGCAGGGGTCCTCAGCCTATTTTGTACCGCGGGCACAATTTCGATTTATACAGAGGGTGGCGGGCCCCAACCAAATATCGTGACTTGCTTATTTTTAAAACGTTCATGTTTACAACGAAATATACAGAATACTTCTATAAGGCTGAGTAACCATTTTTAATGAAATAAATATTCCGGAAAAAAAATAAATTTTTTTTATTCAAATCATTAGACACGGCATGAAACTGCCCAACTTTTATAGTTAGAGGTGTATGTTCAGCCCGCAAACAATCATCTAGATGAGCATCAGTGAGCTGTGACCTGTACTCGAATTTTCTTCTACTTCTTCTTCTTCTGCGTACACTCTCAGACGTTTACTTGAATATTTTCAGAGAAAGGCAGTGGTCAGTTTCAGGCTATTTGCATCTCCATACAGTTTTTTTCCAGGAATGGTATTGTGACGGCCATATGTGCTTCCTATGTTCCTCATTTGCTCTTTGTTTGAGTAGCAGCTCTTAAATATAACATAACTTTCTGTATCCATCGGTACATTTTTTGTAACTTCTCTGGGACCACTAACAGCCACAATTTGAGAGGTTTAGTAGAGGATAAAGCTATAATTTCTCATCATGCAAATAAATTGTAGATTTTTACATTCATCCGCAAGTCTTTCGCGGGCACACATACGCCTTGGCGGGCACCATGGTGCCCGCGAGCACCGCGTTGAATTCCCATGACCTGAAGGAAGGCATTCGAAATGCATTACAGCAGATGTGTTAACACGAGTTCATCATGAATGGAAGAGATGCATTCGTATGTATTTTCAATGGAATGGCAACCAGGTAGAGCACGTTGTGTGAATAAAGTGACTGTTTGTCTAAAGGAAAAATAACAATTTCCCGTGTGTATGGAGACTTTTCAAACAACCTGTAATGTGCAACAATAAAAAATCAGTGAATGTAATACATTTATAGTCCCAAGAATTATAATACGTCATTACTGAAAGTGAATGCATAATTAATTATTTATACAGTGTGCTCGCTTTTTACGCGATTTCAATTTATGCGAATTCAAAGTAACGCGTAGTGGAGAAAAATTGCGAAAAAAATGGCATAAATCAAGATAAAGTTTTCATAAACAGTACTATCTCATCATAATGTCATGTTTCAATTTTGATTTCCATACCATTTATCTCCATTGTCCCATGCTTGTCATGAAAACATTTATTAACATTTATTTTAGTTTGCTTTGCAGATGCATAGTCCCAATTGTAAGGTACTGAATTTCTTTTGAGAAAATTATCTCAGCTTACACGAATCTCGAATTACGCTAGCAGCTCCGGTACATAATTCTCGCGTAAATCGAGACCGCACTGTACTTATTATTGGTTCGTGTATGCTAGATCTCTAGAAGTGTTTTCAGTTATTATAAAACTGATCAAACCCCGTGTACAGCTAGAATATTTACACATATGTTGATAATTATTCAGATGTAAGGGCCTTCGTTTTATGGTCCCGTTTTCTTCCTTGACTCTCTGATGTGCTCAATGTGTCGGGAATATGTTTCGGTAACATTTTTTTTTAGTTTTGATGCGTTTATTATTTGGTTATTATTTTGTGAAAGAATTAAAGAATTAAATATTGAATGAAACTGTGAACTTTATGCTTACGAGTTTTTTTTTGTTTTTTTTTTTCAGTAAATGTCTTTGTCGGGTTTTTGTTTTACGTTTCATTTCTTCTTCTTCTTTTTCTTCTTCTTCGTTCTTTCTCAGACGTCAGCTTGAATATGTTCAAAGAAAGACGTGGTTATTTGATATCCCTGTAGAGTTTTTACAGGAATGGTATTGATGATGGCCTTATGCACTTTCTCTGTTCCTCATATGTAGGGCACCGTTGAAGTAGCTGTTCAGTAGTCATTTTATCGCTGCCACAGTCGCACTCGTGAGTAGATTCTATCTTTAGCTCGTTGAATAGATGGTATCCCAATCTGTTGTGGCTTATGTGAAATCTGAAGATAATCACGTGTTCACTTGCTAAGCTGGTAAAATGCATCTTTTTGTTTGGTGTCCTGGATGCTCTACTTCCCACTTGCTCATATATATGCTCTTGATAAAACTCTTGGCCTCTTCATAAGTTACGCTAGTGCCAAGCCGAGTTAGCTTTCCATCTTCTTACGTTTCATTTGACTTCTTTAAAGTTAGGAAAACAAAACACGTGAGGTCTTCTTCTTCTTTAGCAATCATGCCAGCTGGAGGAGGTGATCATGCCTCTCCACAGTTTCCTATCCCCTGTGCTGTTTACCAATTTAGTTGTTGACTTTTCTCCATGCTATGATGTTTTAATGTCCATTATCTTCTATCTATGTCATCCTCTTTCTCTTGTTTTTTTTCAATATTTTCTGTTGTCACAATATATTTAATATTTCATCTTCTCATAATATACCGCGCCCGATTGGCTAGGTAATTAGAGAGCTTTCCTCATCGCGGCACACTTATCAGGCTCCTGGATCGATACGTGGTAGCGTCACCCTCCGTCCAGTCTACCAAGCACTTAATGGGTATCTGACTCAGCTCGTGAGTTATGGAAAGCACAGTTAGCGAGGAAGGGAACGGGTCACCTCCGCCATCATACAGAGCTGGACCTAGTATGTTGAAGTCTCCAACACTTCACTCCTGATAACATGGTTGAATGAAAAAAAAAAGTAAACAAAAACACACAAATAGTAATACGTCTTACAAAGAGAAATGACAAGAAAAACCTACGTTGCGGCCAAAGGGAAAAAGTGGGGGAAAAAACTCCCCTCACTCTGTTTTCCAGTCCTTGTTTTCATTATTTGTTATTTTTTGTTTTTAATGTACTATCCACTTCCGCTTTCCGGTTTAGAGGCAGCCATCTTTGCTCCACCATGTGACTGGACATAAGGGAGTGTTTTTTTTTCCTCTTTTTTTTAGCATGAACATGAACTGTGAACATGAAGTTCTCTACTTAATTCTCATTTTCTTTCCCTCCTGTCTCTTGTTTGTCTGTCCCTGACGAAGGCCTTGTGGCCGCAACATAGGTTATTCTTGTCCTTTTCTCTTTGTAAGACGTACTACTATTTGTGTGTTTTTGTATATATATATTTTTTTTCATTCAACCGTTTTACCCCCGTCTTACGGCAGTTCTCCTCCTATATCCTGATAACATGGCCAAATAAAAATGGATTTTTTCCTTCTAATATAAGAAATCTTCTCTTCTTTGGTCCTTGGTCGCTGACTGAAAAAGCAGTCAATGGCCATCACGCCTATTGGCGTCTTGTTGGGCAGGAACAAACTGTTCACATTTTGCTCGGTCGGAGGCCATCCTTCGTGCCGAGCCCCAACTCTGGTTCATGATTTGCATCTCAGCCTCCTCTGTTCTCCGCCAGGTTGTCTTTGGCCTGTCTCTCTTTCGCCATCCATCTGGGGTCCATAGCATAGAAGTTCTGGCGATGGTGTCAGTGTCCAACCTGAGGAGAATATGAGAAATAAGTTTCTTTTTCTTTCTAGAAATCCACACTAATGACTTATCTTGTCAGCTGTCCTAGGTATTCTTAACATTGTTCCGTAAACCCACATCTATGTGGTGTCCAGACGGATCTTCTTTGTTCCGTAAAACCACATCTACGTGGTGTACAGAGGTATCTTCTTGCATGTTCACTGGAGCATAGACAATTGAAGTCACTAGGCAAGTGAAACTTTACTTACTACATATAGAATAACTTTTCCGATGAATCCGTGTGTGCCGGCGTCTAGCAAGACGGCCAACTGCAGCGGCGCTTCTCGTGTTCCATATGGAATGAAAAAAAAGAAATGAAATGAATAAACGAATGCGTATAAATTTTGAATATATTTCCTTGTTCTAAAACGTTTTGTTTCTGTATGATTTGCTTTGCTTTGTTTTTACCCAGTTAAAGAGCTTCAATACCCCTTTGGTTATCTACTTCTTCTTTGATCCTTAGCCACCAACTGTCAAAGCAGTCAGTGACCATCACTCCTGGTGGCGTCTTGTAGGTGTCACAGGGTGAACCCGAGGATTAACCAGGAGAGTTATCTTTCTGGTGCAGGCGTTGTCAATGGCTCAGATTTGCCTTACAACCGGGTGATGACAGACAGCAGGAGCAGAAGAAGGCGAATATGAGACTTTCTGGGATAAGGTCCCAGCAGATAATCCCAGTGATTCTGAATCTCGTGACACTGTCACTCCTACCAATCTATCTATCCTCTCCTTATAGCTCGCGGCCCCCATCCCTCTATCCTTCTGAGTGAACATAAGAGGAAGAAAGGAAGAACTGTATGTCTCTCTCGCACACTTTCTTTCCTTCTCTATGTATGTTAGTAACGTGTGTTTATAATGCAAACACAACTAAAACATTTATTGGATTACTTGTAGGTAACACAATATCCAAATACAATAATACAAATGCAATGACTACTAAAATTAACTATACCTGGAAAAGAAGGTAGTAGTTAATACATAAAATACACAATGTAATCTTAAGTCTATACTAAGTGATGATGATGATGAATTTAATCTACTCCTAACTCCTAAAAAAAAGGATATCTTGTTTCTTGGCCTCTGGCTGACTGTCAATAAACCTCTGGATGTTTGTACACCATGGACATGTCTTTGTCTGCATTCAATAACACTGTACGGCCCACTGACTTTCCTTCAGGTGACTATGGCCTGATCTTTTGTTCTTCACAATGCGAGTTTTGACATCGCAACGCGCGGCTGAGTTGGCGTGTTCATAGGTTGTGTTGAACGCAATGCGAGGCTGTAGAGTCTTCGTCTGGTAGGCAGATGTCCACTTGTTGTGATGTCTTTTCACTCATGTGGTGATGATGTAAATATGTTATATACTTTTATGTGTTGGCGCAGCAGTTTTACTTGGAGAATCTGTCCATTACCGCAGGTAATTTAGGATCTCAATACTTTTCGTAGGCATTGGTTGTAAAAGATCGTCCGTGTGCTCCTGCCACTTCTGATCAAGATTTCTCGTAGGCACTTGTTGTACTACCACTACTGCCACTTCTGATCAATATTTCTCGTGGGCGGCTAATTGTAATTCATCCATTACTGTGTAATTTCTGATTACTATTTCTCGTGGGCAGCTACTTGTAATTCATCCATTACTATGTAATTTCTGATTACTTTTCTGTGTGGGTGATTTTGTGTAGTAAGGCTCCTTTGCCCTGGCAAATTCATTCCTAAACCATCAGTTGCTTTTTGTAGGTTTGAAGCTGGTAACTATTGATATCTGTGAGATACGTGTCGTCGCAGTATATCTGGTTGGCCCTACGTATTAGTTTGTCCAAACGACGCCAGCCAGGGTAGTAAGACAAAGGCTGAGTTATCTCAAAGTGTCCCTGTCTCTACCACTGAAATGGATAAAATGATAAAGCCTCATAAGTACCCCGTAAATCTATGCTACGCGTGTGGTGTGTTCTTGTATGTGAAATCTTATCAATATAATGAATAAATGCGCGGTGTTTACTGCAATGTTTACAGGGTAATGTAAGAAGTACTAGAGAAGTGTCTTGTATTTACCTCGTTATGGTTATTGGAAACTGTGCAATCTTATAAATATAACACTCTCTGCACGGTGTTTATTGCAACATGTACCTAATAGTATCAACTTTAGTATTATGGTACAAAGTGACTGGTATTTACAGTGTCATATTTATGGAAAAAATGTATATATATATATATATATATATATATATATATATATATATATATATATATATATAATATATATATATATATATATATATATATATATATATATATATATTATATATATATATATATATATATATATATATAGATAACTGAAATTAAAATGGATGAATATTAATAATTTACAAACTATAGTACACTAACCTTGGTCTTGTATAAGGAATTCACTGACCACAGGTCCTGAATCTTCCTCGTGAAATATTGAACCAAGTCGGGCTGACTAGATGCTTTCTGTAACAACCCCAAAAGACGAATTTCCCTGGATTATATGTAGAAAATTTTGCCTCCAGCAATGTCGGTGTTCTCTTTCCTGATGTCTTGTGAAGGGGTTCTGATCCTATGTGATGTTCCCTTCGTTTTTACTTTAGTTCAGACAACTTCTTCTTCTTCTTCTTTGATCCATAACCGCCAACCGTCAAAGCAGTCAGCGGCCATCACGCCTGGTGGCGTCTTGTAGGGCAGCAACAAATTGATTCCACTTTGCTCGGTCGGCGGCCATCCTTCGTACAGTGCCCCAACTGTGTTTCATTCTTTGCATCTCAGCTTCCACAGTTCTCCGCCAAGTTGTTTTTGGTCGGCCTCTCTTTCGCTTTCCCTCGGGGGTCCATAGCATAGCTGTTCTTGCGATGGTATCAGGGTCTCTTCTGAGGACATGGCCAACCCAACTCCAGCGTCTGCCAGCTATGATGGTGTGCATGTCCTCCTGGTTACTCCGAATAAGTAGTTCTTGATTGCTGATGGTGTTTGGCCAAAAGATTCGGAGAATTTTCCTTAGGCAGATTGTGTGGAAGGAGGACAGTTAGTACAGACAACCGGTCCTCATTACTCTGTAAAGTTTTCTGTAATATTTTGCTACGTATGTTCGCTTTCGTGTTTTGCTTAGCCCAGACAAATCGTCTGCGTCCGTCTTTGAATGTCTCTGCAGTGTTTCTAGTCTCTTTATAATTAGTTCTTTCATATTTATCTTCGTTCAGACTATCTGTCTCCTTTAATCCAATATTACTTTGCCTGTTCCCTGAGAAACGACTCATTCTAAAGTTTCCTCGCTGATCTATCTCCGGTCGTCGATTATGCTCTGTTACTAGCCAAAATAATACGTGTGTATTACTACTGTGGTGTAAACACAACCGAGCCGGATTGGCGACTACGTTGTAGCGAAATTTTTTTTGTTTGAGGGGAGAAAGTGTAAGTATGACAGACTTGATAGAAGAATAAAAGATAATCTTTAGAGGAAACTCTTCCAGACTGCAGGTTGAATGCACAGTCTCTCCTCGAGAATTAGTCCACTCAAAAAAACTTTCAAAGAGAATTCTGGTGAAACTAACCAGGATATTCTCTAGGCGATAAATTCTTTATCCGTTATCCTACAAAGGACTATGTATAGTACGTATAGATGGATAAGAGATTTGGTGCCCAGCCACATTAAGAAATATCCTGACCCAATAGTGTTTATTAATTATGGCTCTGCCCCCAGGGTGTAGATTTATGTTACTAAAACTATACAATCCATTTAAATATTACAAAGAAAATAACAACAGACTCTGTTATGTAAAGTTTACAAAAAATGAAGATAGAATCTCACATATATTCAAATGTACAACTATATGTTCCCTAATCTATGAATGGTTCTGAACCATGCCAGAATTTATTTGTCATCATAGGACAATGGGAATATTCTGTAGTGGTTCTGCTGGCATGTTCAGATACTCATCTCAGAAGCTGAATTTATGTAGTCTTGTTGCCAGGGGTTCAATATGTCCCAGCACTCCAGGTCCAGCAAGTTCTTTTTAGGGTTTCAGAGGATGGCAAGTTGCTTTCTCCGTCTTGACACAGGGCTCATCACCAACTGGGATGGAGTATGTCTGCCCTTGAGAACACTGCATATGCTTTAGTCTTCTGGTATGACAACCTGGTAGGACTGGATTGACAAACAATTTGAGCTCCATTAGTAATCATGCCAGAGAAGTCATTTCCCATATCTGCTGGGCGCTAATCGTCCATCAGAAATCTAACAACATTCATAGTTAACATCACTAACAAAGTGCTATCTATTATCTATTATAGCATAACTGACATTATAAGCATACAGGTGGGTCTCAACCTATATCTGGCTTCCAGCTTGTTTACCGCAGTGATTTTCAACATATGGGCTGTTAGCTTCACCAACTGTGAAGTTTGGGGCAGTGGTCATCAAAAGTTTGAGAACCACTGGTCTACCTTGTGCCCATAGAGCAATAAAATCAATTTGGGGTCACTGTCAACAATGGTTTGAGAACCACTGGGTAATAGTTTTCTATTCTTCTGTAACATGTTCGGGTGTCATTGCTGCTAAGGTTTGAGAACCACTGAATTACAAGTCAGTCAACATATTCATTTATAAAATTGGCTACAGTGCTGTTGCCCATCATTACATACTTCTGTGTTTATGTGATAGGCATTCATATACCTTGATAATACCATCATAACATAGGATACATGCACATTAAAATATAATAAGGATATTTGCAGAAATCAGTTCAGGATTAAAATATGACAAGGATAATCATGGCTGAAATCATACAGTAGAATTTAATAGAAATCATTTCGTATAAAACAGGACAAGGGTAGTTCATACATGAAACTTTCAGTATACATAATGTTGTTGTCTCCTGTACAAAATCAAGGATATAAATTTATGTCACAGTGAAAAACAAAAGATACTGACATGATATGTTGCAGATAAACATATGATTAATTCATGTTATTCATATAACAATATAGATCACTTACTCGCTCAGCCAAGATCCATTGCTGTTTAGAATGATCGGGCCCCTCTGTATTTTTTGGGAGCAACCATTTTGTACCGGTCAGTCTGCCGGCTAGCGAAAGAATGCCCAGAATCCCGCTTACCAGAATATGCCTGCGCTTTGAGAATCGCGCCAAAATTCCTCCAGGTTTCTGTTTGGTGGCGTTAATTTGCCTACGTGAGGGGTGAGGCGCCTGACCTATTTTTGACATTACGTTCCCCACCCCCCCCCCCCCCCCAAACACTCACACAAACTGGCCGGTACGTGGCATTGATACCAGGGATACTCCATGGTGGTTGCTGAGGTCAAAGGTCAAAAGACAATATACCGCGCTCCCTATCCATTGGCGGAACTGCAATTATTCAGGGCACGGGTTAAAGTTCACAGCTTTAAAAGGTCACAGTGGTGTGCTGGTAACCTCGATTTAAGAAAACGGAATTTCAGAAGAAAATGGGAGATCTGATGTGTTTTGACGAGAGGTAGATATTCTAGAGAATTTAGAGAAAAGGAATGTTTTGGTATGAGAAAAGGTTGACAGAGAGAAAAGAAGGCGAATACACTTCGTGACATAGGCCCCCTTTTAAAAGTTATGCCTACGGCTAACTTAAGTTGAGCCGACTATTCTCTTCTGCCTGCTAATACCTTCCTGTTTCATATCTTTTGGTAATTCCATCTTCAGTGTTTCCTCTTTTTCCTCTGTCGAACGGTATGACTGTAATCAACACATCTCTATCCGTTTCCTCATTGTCAAGGAGTTGAGGTATGCTAAGCAATCCTGCTCGTATTATCTTCCCTCTCTTATGTTCCTCCTTGTGGACCCTACATTGTAGCTTGCCTCCTGGCAAAGAGCTTGCATTAAAGCCTACGCTCTGCTTGCAATGCGGTCTATAGCAAATAGTTTTGCATGATGAGGTTGCCAACCTCATACACAACCTTATTTTAGTCATATTACTTGACCTGCCTAAGGACACATACCTATCTCCACAGGTATGAGAGCGTGTATGTTCCTCTATCGCTGTTTCTCCAGTGACAGAGAAAGATAAGTCTATCATTTGTTCCTGCCCACCAGGTACCAAGGAAATTTGAACCCGCTTCCCTTTCTGATCCCAGAGAGTGGGTGAGATTATTGGAACTGACTGAAGATTAAGTGCTTGAGGCTCATGTTCCTCTTTAGCCGTTTCTCCCGTGTTAACGGAAGATATTCCTGAAACATATTTCATCCCACCAGGTACCAAGGAAATTTGGACCCGCTTCACTTTCTGATCCCAGAGAGTGGGTGAGGTTATCGGAACTAAGTGAAGTCTTAGTGCTTGATGGTCCTGTTCCTCTACAGCCGCTTCTCCCATGTTAAAGGAAGATATTTCTGAAACATGTTTCATCCCACCAGGTACCAAGAAACTCTGGCCCGGCTTCACTTTCTGCACGCAGATAGTGGGTGAGACTATCAAAACTTGTTCAGAATTAAGTGCACTGGGGTGGTCAATCCCTTTGCACTCTTCCAACTTTTCAGTGAAAATGTTGGAAGATGAGTTAGGCATTGGAGTCTCCATAGCCTGTTCAGTCACGCCATCTCTGGATCATGCTGAGTCTCCTAAGATGATATATTTCCCTCCTTGAGGTATGGGGTAAATTCGTTCATCTAATATTGCGGCCTTTACTTTGCCGTTTACAAAGTTCGACCTAACTTCTACATAAGCTAAAGGCAAAATCATCCTTCTGTTGTTTATCATGGGTGCTGTTACCTCAACATCCTTTTCAGTGACTTGATCAAGGTCGATGACAGAGGCTGAGACAAGGGCATCACACCCAAGACCTTGATAATACAAAAAGGTTATTTTTTCACCATTTACTGTGGCAGTCTCCACATTTTGAGAATCCCTGTATCCACTCCAGGCCTTCGTCAAGTTCCCATCCATGGTAGGGACCTTAGCTTTGTATGAAGTCTGTGGGTTTTGGTCTCGGCGCCTACAGTCTAACTGATGTAGGGTGGCCGACAGGTGATGTTCAAGAACATCCCTTCCCTTCCCATAGGGTTGCGTAATCCTTTTCCGTTGAGTGATCCTATTTGGTTGAGCGATCCTATTTACTTGAGCGATCCTATTTACTTGAGCGATCCAATTACCAGGTTGTTGGTGCGGTGGTTTTCTGTATGCCTGTTGTGAGTTTTTGCTGAGGATGAGGAAGGTCTCTTCAGATTATGAGCAGCGATGTGCTTAATCTTGTTTTCAGGACAGTCTAGAGGTCTCTGTTTAGATATCCTAGCCTCTGCTCTATCTGAGCCTGAATTCTGAGACATAGACTCGGCTTCATGTGATGCAGTTATATTTACCACTGAAGATGGTGATGCAACTGGCAAAGGAGTGGCATGATAAGTATTCATAGATTCCAGTTTATCCCTGGATTCCATTTTTGTAGGTTGAAACTGAGTTTCCATTTCTTGCAGTTCTTCCTTACACTGGAGGGATTTTTCTTGTCTTTGTCTCTCATGTTCCACATTCTCTTCCTTGCATTTTGCTCTCCATTCGTTCTGTTGCCCCATTATGCTCATGAAACATTCTACCTGTTCCGAGACATAATTTTCCAGCAAACTTCCCGAGAATCCACATAATTTTCCAATCTTATATGATTGCGCTGTCCATTTCTTCAGTCCTTCTATCTCATCCATTTTAACAGCAGTGGTTTTGCTGAGCGAGTATGAGATCTCTAACTCACTATCAAATAAATACAGGCCTAAATACTTTCTATAGCCGTAACTAAACTAAAGTATTTTAGCAACCTATGTTATTTAAAATAGCATACATAAAATATAACTTAAATATTAGTTAACAACATGTAACTAATAACCAGCAGTACCACCAAGAATAGTTTTCATAACATAACTTAAAATCTGTTTTTCTTGTAAAAATGTATGTGTAATTTAGTCTAGGGTAATTTATATGTCCCCTCTTTAATCTAATCCTAGACTTGGACACCAATAAGTGACAAGTACCTACAGCAGTAGTGGTCTAGGAAAGATAAGAGTTTTCACATCTCAGACAAGTGTCTAAATATGAAAAAAAGTAGATCCCGGACACGAGCGTCCCAGTGTAGCGAAATGTTTTTTTGTTTGAGGGGAGAAAGTGTAAGTATGACAGACTTGATGGAAGAATAAAAGATAATCTTTAGAGGAAACTCTTCCAGACTGCAGGTTGAATGCACAGTCTCTCCTCGGGAATTAGTCCACTCAAAAAAACTTTCGAAGAGAATTCTGGTGAAACTAACCAGGATATTCTCTAGGCGATAAATTCTTTATCCGTTATCCTACAAAGGACTATGTATAGTACGTATAGATGGATAAGAGATTTGGTGCCCAGCCACATTAAGAAATATCCTGACCCAATAGTGTTTATTAATTATGGCTCTGCCCCCAGGGTGTAGATTTATGTTACTAAAACTATACAACCCATTTAAATATTACAAAGAAAATAACAACAGACTCTGTTATGTAAAGTTTACAAAACATGAAGATAGAATCTCACATACATTCAAATGTACAACTATATGTTCCCTAATCTATGAATGGTTCTGAACCATGTCAGAATTAATTTGTCATCATAGGACAATGGGAATATTCTGTAGTGGTTCTGCTGGCATGTTCAGATACTCATCTCAGAAGCTGAATTTATGTAGTCTTGTTGCCAGGGGTTCAATATGTCCCAGCACTCCAGGTCCAGCAAGTTCTTTTTAGGGTTTCAGAGGATGGCAAGTTGCTTTGTCCGTCTTGACACAGGGCTCATCACCAACTGGGATGGAGTATGTCTGCCCTTGAGAACACTGCATATGCTTTAGTCTTCTGGTATGACAACCTGGTAGGACTGGATTGACAAACAATTTGAGCTCCATTAGTAATCATGCCAGAGAAGTCATTTCCCATATCTGCTGGGCGCTAATCGTCCATCAGAAATCTAACAACATTCATAGTTAACATCACTAACAAAGTGCTATCTATTATCTATTATAGCATAACTGACATTATAAGCATACAGGTGGGTCTCAACCTATATCTGGCTTCCAGCTTGTTTACCGCAGTGATTTTCAACATATGGGCTGTTAGCTTCACCAACTGTGAAGTTTGGGGCAGTGGTCATCAAAAGTTTGAGAACCACTGGTCTACCTTGTGCCCATAGAGCAATAAAATCAATTTGGGGTCACTGTCAACAATGGTTTGAGAACCACTGGGTAATAGTTTTCTATTCTTCTGTAACATGTTCGGGTGTCATTGCTGCTAAGGTTTGAGAACCACTGAATTACAAGTCAGTCAACATATTCATTTATAAAATTGGCTACAGTGCTGTTGCCCATCATTACATACTTCTGTGTTTATGTGATAGGCATTCATATACCTTGATAATACCATCATAACATAGGATACATGCACATTAAAATATAATAAGGATATGTGCAGAAATCAGTTCAGGGTTAAAATATGACAAGGATAATCATGGCTGAAATCATACAGTAGAATTTAATAGAAATCATTTCGTATAAAACAGGACAAGGGTAGTTCATACATGAAACTTTCAGTATACATAATGTTGTTGTCTCCTATACAAAATCAAGGATATAAATTTATGTCACAGTGAAAAACAAAAGATACTGACATGATATGTTGCAGATAAACATATGATTAATTCATGTTATTCATATAACAATATAGATCACTTACTCGCTCAGCCAAGATCCATTGCTGTTTAGAATGATCGGGCCCCTCTGTATTTCTTGGGAGCAACCATTTTGTACCGGTCAGTCTGCCGGCTAGCGAGAGAATGCCCAGAATCCCGCTTACCAGAATATGCCTGCGCTTTGAGAATCGCGCCAAAATTCCTCCAGGTTTCTGTTTGGTGGCGTTAATTTGCCTACGTGAGGGGTGGGACGCCTGACCTATTTTTGACATTACGTTCCATCCCCCCCCCTCCCCCAAACACACACAAACTGGCCAGTACGTGGCATTGATACCAGGGATACTCCATGGTGGTTGCTGAGGTCAAAGGTCAAAAGACAATATACCGCGCTCCCTATCCATTGGCGGAACTGCAATTATTCAGGGCGCGGGTTAAAGTTCACAGCTTTAAAAGGTCACAGTGGTGTGCTGGTAACCTCGATTTAAGAAAACGGAATTTCAGAAGAAAATGGGAGATCTGATGTGTTTTGACGAGAGGTAGATATTCTAGAGAATTTAGAGAAAAGGAATGTTTTGGTATGAGAAAAGATTGACAGAGAGAAAAGAAGGCGAATACACTTCGTGACATACGTCTAATTGTCCCTGGATGGTCTGTTGTACTAATGTCTCATTGTTATGTACACATTCCATGCAAAATTGGTTGCTTTCCCATGACTTACGAAGACCGCTGTCTATTGTGGACAATGGGTTTTCACCATCGACTGCTTTCTCATGCCTTGTGAAATTTATCGGTGACTGTTCGGCAACAGGTTTTAAGAGTTTAAATACAGCATTACTCGCGTCCCGTGGCAGTAGGGCAGCAACAAACTCAGCAACAAAATATTCCCACTTTACTCCGTCGGCGGCCATTCTTCGTGCAGTGCCCCAGCTCTTGTTCATTCTTTGCATCCTGGCTCCATTGTTTTCCGTCAAGTTGTTTTTGGTCGACCTCGCTTTCGCTTTCCTTCAGGGGTCCATAACAAAGCTGATCTTATGATGGCATCAGGGTCTCTTCTGAGGACGTGGTCAACCCGACTCCAGTGTCTGCCAGCTATGATGGTGTGCATGTCCTCTTGGTTACTTGCTTTTGAGTTAGGGAAGGCACAGTAGCGAGGAAAAAAACTGGTTACCCCGCCACTCAAAGCTGGACCTAGTATAGTGAACTCTCTAACACTTTACTCCATGTGACAGAGTATGTAAATATATTTACATGTATCAACACGTTTTTCCTTCCCCCTGTTTCCCACCTCTCTTTGCTTTTTAATATCCACGTTTCTTTAACGCAGAAGGCATGCGCTTTGATATCTGTCGAACTCAAATTGTAGCCACGCCTATTTTCTTGTTCTCTGACTTACAGGCACTAGTAATGTTTACCAATAGACCTATTAGTTAGTCCTGAGCCGTTAACTGTATTTATCACGCGAACGATTGGGCAATCGCTGAAATATTGACAGATCAGATAATGAGTCGTCTAATTTTAAAATCAAGGGCGATAGGTTAAGACGTACTTTTTCGGTAATTACTTTGGTCATGGGGAATTAATCTGAGGAAAGGGGAGATAATCAACAGTTCCCCCCCCCCCCCCCATCCGTTCGTTCGTGAACGTAATTAGCTACAGACGAGACGAGATCCAAATACTAGTTGCTCGTTGGAGACGTCTACGGTCGGCATAAGTGTAAAAATAAGCTTTAATTCAGCATTCGACCGAAGAATTCCCCAAAATCTAAGCGAAGGCGTTAAATCTAGCAAGTGATAGCGAATTTCTACCTAAATCATATATATACTTCATCCTTTAAACTCAGTTTATCTAATAGTCACATAATTTTGCAGAACCATCTAGCTTCGAATCTTAGACCATTGTTATAGTGGATTTCTTAATGTTTCGATTGGAGATTAGTTTCTTTTTCTGTGTTGCGGTAATTATATTTACTAGTATTTTTGAGTGATTTAATTGTCAAGTTCGTCATTATATTTCACTAGGATTTACTGTGTTAAATTGGCTAGCAGATTAAATATATATAGCTAATATTCTTCCAGCTGTAAAATAAATTTAATTAATTGCTAGTAACCAGTAAGAGATATTTTAATTGACGAGTAAATGCACTAGGCAAGGTATACCGACGAATTACATATTTATCTTCTATCCATCATGTGTCAATTTTGTAAATGACTAGAATTTATTTCACGGGTTAATAAGACCGATAAGATAAGTTTCTCATGTGTGTTTCTAATCAAATCTTATAATTGAATGGATAATAAATTATAACGGTGCGCGGGTTAGGATAGATACGGATATTGTGAATAAATGTATGTACTTTCTTCCTAAAATCTAGTACGGGTGACAAACCTAAAACTACCAGTGGCCTAAGCCTACGCCTAAACCTGAATCTGAGAATAACGGATCTAAGTCCAACCGTACAAAAAGAACATTCTTATATAAATATCGGGTCTTCAAGGTTGACCTGTTTGGCCTCTTTTTTACACCCAGAAAGAGACAGAGTACCAACAAAAAGATTTAAGAATAAATTGTAACTGGACCTATAACTATCCAGATTTCTTTTTCCAATTTCATATACATTCATCCCATTGTGGCAAAATAATCAAACATTAACATTTGCCGATTATCGACCATTTGTGGTGTGACAAAGAATTTTATACTGAGAGAAGTTACATACCTGACATTCCTTTATGTATTGGAATCCCAAGATACTGACACTGTGAGCACTGTTAATTTTCTTACCTGGACTAATTAATGTGACATAAACAGAAATCCTAATAACAGTAACGAAGTAAACGTTCCCCGAAGAAGACGATTTAATCAGTCTTTGAGGAGCTGGGGTTTATTTTGCCAAAATAACTCTGGATTTGCTGCGTGTATCCTAAAGATTGTTCCGGACATTGCTAATCAACAATTAGGTAAGAACGAATGAACGTGGCCACGGGTTGTCTGGAGAGAGGAAAGAAGGAATGAGTAATTCTTTTTAACGTATAAGCTTTGTACTCACTTTGTTTTGCTTTTCTTTTAGTTTGCTAGTAATGTTATTTTATTTTCAGAATAGATTCATTAGAACTTTGTTCTTTACAGTATAGTCAAATTCTATACCATAGTGCTAATCTTTTGACCTTTTGGGGGCTAATACCTTCTTCTAACGGGATCCTGTCTCAACAGAGGGAATTGCACTTACGGGTCTATTTCTTTTATTATTTCTGTAGCATATGATTTTTGTATTTTTCTATCTTGATATTAAATGTTGTACGGTTCTTTATGATAAATAAACTGAACATAAAAACTTAAGTACCTGTGTAATGGTCAGATCGGTCCAATATCCCTACTCCATTAATATAGTTTCACGTTTGTGCGTCAAGTTGTCGTCACTTATCTGTGTGAGTTGTTGATATATATATATATATATATATATATATATGTATATATATATATATATATATATATATATATATATATATATATATATATATATATATATATATATATATACAGAAAGGAAACTGTCTGGTAAACAAATTTCAGTCGTAAGATAGCTTGGACTAGAGTATCTTCTAAATCCAGGGACAGACTCTACCTTTCCACCATTTCACTCGTGAAATCTATTTCTTTACCTTATCTCTCACCGAGTTACCACCTTTTCCAGTTCTATTCAGACGAGACCTATCTATCTTAAATACCTATCCTAAATCTACGACACTCCCCTACCGCAGTATCTGCTATGGGACTACCTTTACTTTTATTTAGCTTACCTCTCACTTTCTTTTCTCACCTGTTTTTGTACCTGACTTTGTGGTAGTAAGGTAGGTTGTCTCTTCCTCATTTGTCCAGGTAAGACGCTTTACCAATCTTTGTTTACCCCAGATGGTAGTTTCTGTAGCAAGTTGTTTTAAATGATTACGCTGTCAGCCCCAGTACAGAAACTATTGCTGCAAAAAACATGTGAATGCGTTGTGGTGTCTTCCTGGGAGGGGCTAGTTGCTGTGGTGGCTACATACGTCATTGGGAGCAAAAAGGAAAATGATAATGATTGTGATAAAGTCAGTTTGAACCTCCCTCCTCAAATCATGTATAAGATATTATTATATGGATTCTGCTACTATGGTCTTTTTTTAAATTGAACAATAATTGAATAGGGCAACGCCACCATTTTTTTGTCAGCGATCCGCGCTGGATTTTAAAGTATTGAAGATTTGCTAATAATGCCCCCTTTCCTAAAGTACAAGCTTTTTGGGTAGCTCCGCCCTAATTTTTAAAAGTAACGTTAGAATGACTTGGCAAGCGGCCAAGGCATCGTTTAGTTCAAAAGAATGAAGGGGTATAGGAGTAAAAGAAAAAAGGCTACTGTCCAAAATCTATAAAAAACTACGCCACTTGTATTGTATCTAAGTCCCCCCAGCAACGGAGTATTTGAAACAAATCTTAACCCGCCCGCACCCTCTCATTTTTTTTTCTTCTGACGGCAGCGTGACAGACGCCTATCGCGTGCTTAGAGAGGGGAAAACGATGGTGGATTGTAAAAAGATAAAAAAATCGCGTCTACTTGGAAATTTGGACTCAACTGCATTGTGCAAGAGGCAAAAGTGAAACTAAGAATATTTATTTCTTCATACAAACGAAAGAGAGTAAATAAAAGAGATACTTTGACAATAGAGTACTGTTTTTTTTTAATATAATACCATATATAACTTATCGGGACTTAGAATCTTTCTTTCCCTGATATGTTAGCACCGTGAAAAGAGGCCATGATAATAAAAAGGAAAAAAGTACAAAAGTGAAAACGATGATAGAGAGGAAAATAAAACTTAGATAGAATGATAGATGCAAACAAGCAGTTTAATAATTAGTTTTAATAATTAAAAACGCTCCATAAATATCCCAGATATTGTAGAATTGAGACAGACTAGCAGACACACGGATAACCCACAATGGTTCAGTTTTGAAAATTGTCCGCTGCAGTCAAATATTATTGACTTGATTTGATTGGGTATACCAATAATTAGAAAAGGGGAGGTGGAAACTGCAGATTTGTTAGTATTTTTAAATAGTAATAGAGGGATCAGACAAGCAAACGTATTGATAACCCAAAAGGTGGGGTTTTTCAAAAAAGAGAGTTAATTTCGGATGCGCAGTTTCCATTGGCCAAAGAGATTGATAATAGTGATAGGGTACAAGCCTAGAGCGCCATTTGAAGAATAATTTTACCAAGTGAAAGTTTGACCACAGAAGTGCAGAATTAAAAGCAAGTTTTCTGCAGTCTGTACCAGACGGCGATCTGTATTTGGACAAACGATTGCTAGTCAATCTATTCCTTGTGTGTGAAATATTTCATTGATTTTGCAGTAAGAAATGATATATTAATATTAGGTAAAGGGGATCCAAGATAGGGCGCCTAACAAAAATCTTAGGTTGTACGACTTAGCCATTTTGGAAACATATGACAGCCTATGGAGCAAAGGTATGCCTAAGGCAGATTTGGGAAGCAGTCAAAAGAAAAATTATATTTGATTATTGCTATAACATTGAATTAAATTGTAAGACCAGAAAGTTACTGGCAGTCTTTTGCAGATCACAGTGTTCCAAAAACTTTTGGACACTACATATGATGTCATTCTAAAAAGAAAATAAATTAAGTCAGAGAGCTACAAAAAGATGATTGTATCCCTAACTGAAGAGATGAACGATAACAAAGATTAAGTGACAGAGGCGTTGAAGATATGTGGGGAAGAGCAGGTACCCACTGAGGATGATGAAATCACAAAAAGTTAGAGACTGAAGCTATGGATTAGCACTGGTAGCTGATCACTAGAAATGTTTGAAGATGATATTTGTTAAATGTGGAGATATATTTATAAAGTATATTTAGGAAGGCATTATTTCATTGTTGCAGGGTTGAATCGTCTATTATCATGTCAAACATAACTGGAGATGCTGAATACTAGGCATTCTGTCTGGTATATGTGAAGAAACCAGATATCAGATGTTCCTAGGAGACCCTCTTGTGTAGAAGAGTGGGCAGTTATTACAGCAAGTTACTTGTTTACTCCAGGAGACCCTCTTGTGAAGAAGAGTGGGCAGTATCATCAGGAAGACTTCCATTTTCAACTAGGCCATCAGATAAGCTCCATATTTTCGGGCTTATGACATTTTATTTAATTATTCTCCACACTTATTTTATTAATACATTTCGAGTGAAGTGATGAGGACATCAGCCTCTCCAACTAGTGATATATTATAATACACCAGTTTGTCAGAAAGGGATACATTATAGGAATTTGTTTATTAAACACTTAGTATGGACAAGAAGTCCTTTTTATTTAATTAACTATATATATATATATATATATTGATAGATAAAACTACCTTTATTAATTGTCTGAATTTTACTCCTGTTCCAAAAGAATTTGAGGTTCAGGAGAATAAAATTGTGCAAAAGATTTAATTTCAAAAAAAGTTAACCACTGTTTTACTTGAGTTTCTTATCTTGAGTTACAGTTGTATATGTATGTTATCAACATCACATCATACATTCATTCCCCTAGACACTAGTCAAATGTAAATAAATAGGTTTAAAATATTCGCAGAGTGAGATCACCGGGTGGTAGCAGTTAGGTACTCTGACAGTACATCATTGTTCCATCATCATACTCAGGGACCGACATAGCTTGACCTCACTCTGTAGACAAATAATAACAATAACTAATACTTATAACATCAAAACCCACCACAATGATGATGATGAGTTATGGATCAAGTTATGTATTTCGAGAAGTTTAGGAAGAGTGTTAGCTCGAGAAGTTTAGGAAGAGTGTTAGCTCGAGAAGTTTAGGAAGAGTGTTAGCTCGAGAAGTTTAGGAAGAGTGTTAGCTCGAGAAGTTTAGGAAGAGTGTTAGCTCGAGAAGTTTAGGAAGAGTGTTAGCTCGAGAAGTTTAGGAAGAGTGTTAGCTCGAGAAGTTTAGGAAGAGTGTTAGCTCGAGAAGTTTAGGAAGAGTGTTAGCTCGAGAAGTTTAGGAAGAGTGTTAGCTCGAGAAGTTTAGGAAGAGTGTTAGCTCGAGAAGTTTAGGAAGAGTGTTAGCTCGAGAAGTTTAGGAACAGTGTTAGCTCGAGAAGTTTAGGAAGAGTGTTAGCTCGAGAAGTTCAGGAACAGTGTTAGCTCGAGAAATGCAAAACAAAAGTTTAAAAAAAAATGTCTGAAGTAGATGTATTCAAACCCGGAACCTTGCACACAAACCTTCATGTACTCTTTCAACCATTCTTTTTGGGCATGATGAGGTTGCCAGCCTCTTGCCCTACCTCATCTTAGTCACCTTTTACGATACACCAGAGGGAGTAGTATCAATCTAAAGAAGACAGAGGTCATGGCGCTCAATGTGAGCAACCCTGAGCCCATATCAGTAAGGAATCAGCAACTGAAACAGACAAACACCTTCACATACCTAGGATGCATAGTAACTAACACCAGACGGCGGAGCAAGCAAAGACATCAACAACAGAATCAACAAAGCAAGCACGGCCTTTTTTAGTCTAAACAACATATGGAAGTCCTCTCAGTACAGCACAAGCACAAAATTAACATTATATCAGAGTTGTGTGCTTTCTGTGCTTCTCTATGGTGCGGAATGCTGGAGAGTTACAGAGAAGGAAATGTCGAAATTGTCCTCTTTTTACACAACATGCCTAAGAAAAATTCTCCGAATCTTTTGGTCGTATACCATCACCAACCAAGATCTGCTTACTCGGAGCAAGCAAGAGGACATGCACACCATCATAGCTGGCAGACACTGGAGCTGGGTTGGCCATGTCCTCAGAAGAGACCCCGATGCCATCACAAGAACAGCTATGCTATGGACCCCTGAAGGAAAACGAAAGAGAGGCCGACCAAAAACAACTTGGCGGAGGACTGTGGAGGCTGACATGCAAAGAATGAACCAGAGTTGGGGCACTGTACGAAGGATGGCCGCCGACCGAGCAAAGTGGAATCAATTTGTTGTTGCCCTACAAGACGCCACCAGGCGTGATGGCCACTGACTGCTTTGACGGTCGGTGGTTAATGATCAAAGATAAAAGAAGAGGAAGTAGTAGTCATATTCTTTGTTTGATTTATTAGACAAAACTATTAAGTACTCGGGGTACATCATCATGTTATTTACAGTTATTTCTTCTTCTTCTTCTTCTTCTTCGTTCTCTCTTTTGTTTTCTTCCTTTTCTTTTCTTTCCTCCTTCTTCATCTTCTCCTTCCTCTTCTACTTCATATGTCTTTCTTCTTCTTTCTCTTCATCTTCTTCATCCTGTTTCTTTCTTTCTTTCTTCTTCTTCCTTTCTTTCTTTCTGTCTTTCTTCTTCTTCTTTTCTTTTTTTCTTCTTCTTTCTATTCTTCTTCCTCTTAGTCGCTCCCTATGAAGCAAGAAGCAGCAATGTAGTTGTTCTTAGCAAGCCTGCACCAACTCTTGTGCTCCTAATGCATCATGGAGCCAGCAGTGTATCCTGTCCCAAGGTAGCTGTCCCAAGGTAGCTGTCCCAAGGTAACTGTCCCAAGGTAGCTGTCCCAAGGTAGCTGTCACAAAGAATTTGCATACTTTTTCATTTGGTGGTTTCTATGACAATTAATTTTACATGACGATGTTGCCAGCCCAACAAAAATGATTTCTTTTTGTGTGAGTTTTGACAGTCGACATTAGTTGATAATTTCTTTCTTCATTCTGTAAAGTGTTATGCATTATATGTTTATATTATCTGTCCGTGTTTGCGTTTAGTTTCTTTATTAGTATTCCTGACAGTTGTCATTGTTTTTGTTTTTTTTATTGTTGCGCGATTTTTTGTTTGTTGTTTATACTTATCTTTAAGGTTTATTTAGTGCATAATGAACATTATTATTTGAAATTTATTTTTGTGCATGATAAATATTTATTTGTTCCGTTTCTTTTCTGAATTAGCATTACTTTAAATATTAATACAAGCATTATTATAACTTCTATCATTACTGTATTTATTGTTGTATTTAATATTCTTTTAAAAGTTTATTTATATATATATTTATATTATATTATATATATATATTTTGCGTTTATATTTATTATTTCCTATATTATTATATATATTTTTATTATATATCCTATATTATAGACCGAAAGGGAGGCATTAAAGAAGAGTTGACCACTGGAAAAGCAGCAGCTGGGAGACTTTTTCAGGCCATTAATCGAGGATTCGTCAGCAAGAGAGAGGTTGGTAATAAAACGAAAATGGCTGTATACCGCTCCACCTATGTCCCAGTCTTGACATATGTATGCGAGTCATGGGCAATGACTACAATCCACAAAAGCCAGATCCAAACCTCAGAAATGAGGTATCTGAGGAAGGTGGTTGAAGTAACAAGAAGAGACATGGTCCGCAACCAGACGATACGTCAAGGCCTAAAATCCCACCCCCTGCAGACCCAAGTAGAACAGTGCCAACTAAGATGGTTTGGCCATGTCTGCAGAATGGGAGAAGATCGGCTACCACGACAAGCATGGGAAACAAAGAGCCAGGGATCCAGATCCCCAGGACGAACCAGAGTCCGCTGGGAGGACAACATTAGACAATCTTTGAAGGAACGAGGACTAGAATTGAACCAGGCCAGGAGGAAGACAGCCGATAGGATAGTCTGGCGCTCTCTCTTCCAAACCTCTACACCTCACGGTAGAAGGGGAACGACTAAGTAAGTAAGTATATATATATATCGTTTCACAACTGCACTTTTTCATCACGTCATCTCTTGGACAAGGGGGAGGGGAAAAGAAAGAATGTTAGTGTTTCACGAATTGTTCTCTTTACGGCTCTGGTGGTTAATAAACCTAATCTCCATCTTAATGTAAGGTCAATTAAATACAGCAAAATAAAGCAGTCGAGGAAACCAAGAAACCGCCATCTTGCAACAGCCGCCAAGACGCCATCTATAGCTGTTAACAGCAGACGATGTGGGTAGATTGAAACCTGGGACACGAATGTCGTCCACGAAGTCATAACACGTCCAGAAATGAAACCGTATAAAAGAACCAATTAAGTGTTAAGCTATCAAAGGTGTATAAAATGGCTGGTTATGTCCAATTTGGATGTCTTTGCTCAACGTGCAACAGATGAGCAGCGGGTTGCCAGGTTTCTGAGAGCTTACTTTCTAAACTCGATCAGAATCTGTCACGTTTAGCTGGGCTATTTACATAATGATGGTAGATTGACGTTACTTACGCTGAAGTGTAAAGTAAAAAAATATATATTGGGAAAACAGCTTTAAAAAGAGATATTGTTTGTAAAGTAATTTACGACTAATAATGAGAATAAAAACGGAGTCAGAATTGAAAATTTCCTGCAGCAAACTAGTTTTCGATAATGTGTGCAACATTGAAGAATAATAATTAATGCACATCTGCGGTTATCGTCATTACCTTCGCGGGCCTAGCCAACGTCATTATCTTCCCGTTTATCGTCCAAGTCATTTACACATTAAGAAAATGTCACGTGATTTAAAAAGCGTGGTTTAAATAAAGTTTTGATGGGATTCGAATAATAAGTATAAGAAAATGTTGGAAATGTCAACAAAATAAATATTAATCTGAGGGTAAAAATGACATTTAAATAATTCATCAACATTGTAATCGTCGAACCGTGTCCTTGACAGGGGTCTCTGAAGAGGCAAAGAAAGAATATGACCACTTCTCCCTCAGGCATGTCGTAGAAGGCCACTAATATGAGGTTTCTTCATTGGGCTGCATCATCGTTTAAATAAAATGCTACAGAAACCCCGCTGTGCGAGTTTGTACTTTAGCATAGGCTTCCTCAAGGGGTTATCTTCAGTGGTGGCCATCATGCTGTATCATGAGTAAAATACAAGATTGTCATCATAATCATCATCGTCATCATCTTCCCTCCTAGCATTCAAACAACGCCGGAGCAATTTCACATTGTGATGTCACCTTTTTGTTCGGGAAGAGTAGTATTTGTTGTTGTTTAACTAGGGATGCTGAGCTTCTCGCTCTTTAGCAGCCAATACCAAGTTGAAGACTCCTTGGTATTATCTACACTGTAGATCTAGGCTTTTCCTGTGGCTTTTCTGCCATTCCGAAACGTGTTGAGTTGAAGTCATGACCTCCAGTTTCTCCAGCTTGGCTTGCATTTAAAGGATCGTTACATCTGGTCCCAAGCAAGGGGTAAGAAGTGCGTGGCATACTGTGCATTCCCCGTCATCCAAGGGGGCTTTCCAACTATGCAGAGCTAAAGTACTGTTCTCTGGTTCTGGGCTCTCCCAAGGAATTGTCACGTCCTGCACAGAGCCACTTCTCAGCTTCCCCTGCCTATCACTGGGTCCATAGTGAGATCCTTCTGCATGCAGTCAACCAAGTCAAAGCCAAAGAATTACGCCTGGGGCTCAAGTGACTTCTCCAAGCTTAGTGTGCAATGCTGGGTTCTCAACAAGTTTCAGCACAGGGGGAATCGCTGAAAGTATGTGGATAATTTCAAGAGTCAATGAGGATGTAATTTGGCTCATAGACATAGGTTCACGTCCACGTACATATATTGTAGCATTGTGCATAGCTGGTGGTCATATAAGGATGACTCCAGCTATGCCTACATGCATGGGAAGAGTAGTAAAAAGTGGAGGATCATGCATCATTGGCAGAGCCGAGTTCCCCCTGTGAGGTGAGGCCCGAGCCAAATAACATTGCTGGTTCCGTAACCCTCCCCATATTTTTATTTCTCGTAGGACCTGATCATAACGTTCATTGAAAAATCTCCGAGGAGAAAACGAAAGAGCCGGACTACTGTTTCTGTTGATATCTTATATATGTATATGTCTAATATCAGGTTGTGTGTAGGGGTGGTAACCGCATCATGTAAAATAAATTTCTACAGAGCCCACGGCTGCAAGAGCACATAAATGCCTTCGTGCACGCTACCTACGAATGGACCAGCTGCTGTATTGTCTCTCCCCGCTCCACAACAGAATAAAACCATAATACTTTTTCAGCCATTGATACTTTCATTTTGCGTGGAACCCTACATTTGCTTCCCGGAACCCACTTTAAGACAAGTGAGTTTAACTGTAGATGATGTTACTTTGAAGATGATGATAAATTTGAACATGATAATGTTAATTAACACGACAGCAATCAAGATCTATCAATGTTCTTCCTGTGAAATATTGTGAAGTGACTATTTCTTAAGACTATTTTTGTCTTAGGCCATTTTCTTTGACTTCGGCTGCTAAGCATTAAGTTCCACCCTTCTTCAAATCCTCCTTGGCCTTCCTATGTGGGATCCATTGAAGGGTTGAGTAACCTGTATTACTGTTTTTGCTGGAGCCGCGCTAGCGTAGTGGTTACAACACCGCTCTGGCGACCGGGTGATTCAGGATCAAACCCGGGCGACGGCATTTGAGGATTTTTCGTCGACCGGGATTTGGACTGGATTAACTCGAGACCTGGCGAGTACATTTGAAGGAGTGTCGTCGACCAGGGACTGGCGGCTCCTGAGCCGACCCAGCTCTAATGGGTACCTCCGAAAACGGCGAGTATCTGCCTGAATGGCGAGGGACACTTGTCTCTGTACAAGAAAATAGGATACTCACGTAAAAATCAATGTCAGGTTAGACATTAAAAATAACCTGAGATTTCGCCTCGAGTATTAGCGGGCGTACGAAAAAAAAAAAAAACTGTTTTTCCTGCTTGAAGGTGTGTTCTGTCAAATGTTACGTTCTCTTTTTAAAATATGAATCCTGTACCAAAGCTTTCATATGTTTTTTTGCTGTGGTGGTTTCTGCATCAACTTGTGTTACATGATGATGTTGCTAGCACTCTGCTTAACATCATATTAGTCGCGTCTTACGGAAATGTGTGATGGAGCATTAGACGTATTCTTTCTTTGTCTCCCCAGAGACGGGAGGGAACGAAACGTGGGGGAGAAGGTATAATAAGGGTTAAATTAGACCAAATAAGAGTGTTTTTGTGTATGTGAAACTCTTATTCACCAGCGCGCTCATTATGGGCTCGGCAAAGAAGAACACACGAACAAAGTAATAGAAGCTTTAGACCTGAGATTGCACCTATACGATACATCTCTTATGACGTATTATTTGCTCGTTATCGATATAGGTAGGAGAGCGTGGTACCCGACTGTGTACACACAGACAAAGATAAAGAGGAAATCCCGAGGCCTGTGGATCATAAACAAATAACAAAGGCAGGCACATGGTAGGCATTCACACGATAGAAAGAAACAATGACAGAGAGAAAGAAAGAAATAAAGAAAGAAACAATGACAGAAAGAAACGATGAACGAAAGAAAAAACCAAACTGTGAAACAGAGAAAGAAAAAAGAAAGGAAGAAAGAAAGAATGAACGAATGAAAGAAAGATAGAACGAAAGAAAGATTTAAATAAAGGAAGATTTAAAGAAAATAGAAAGAAAGAACGAATGAAAGAAAGATAGAACGAAAGAAAGACAGATTTAAAGAAAGAAAGAAAGACAAGAAAGAAAGATTTAAAGAAAATAGAAAGAAAGAACGAATGAAAGAAAGAAATAAAGAAATGAAAGAAAGACAGACAGAAAGAAAGAACGAACATACTAATGAAATGCTAAACTAACAGAAGTAATCGATTTAAGTTTATCCAAATTACGAGGGGCGTTCAGAAAGTAATGCACCACATCGTTTTTCTCAGCTAATAACGAAGATAGAAGCATGAAATTTTGCACACTTCAAATATGGCATGTGCCAATTGTGTGCACCAAATTGCACCGCAACCGGCCAAATAATACGGCTGCCCTAAACCGTTGAAATGGAGCGTGTTAGCAACTTGCGTTATAAGCAGCGAATTGTGATAGAATTTCTCGTTGCAGAGAAGGAAACTGTTGTGAACATTCACAAGCGTCTATGTGATGTGTATGGAAGTTTTGCAGTCGACAGGAGTACAGTCAGTCGCTGGGTTCAGAGAATCAAAGAATCAGGAAGTGGAGATACGGAGCTGCTTGATCGGCCACGCTGTGGACGTCCTGCCACAGCCACCAACGCAGAAATGTTGAAATGCGCTGAGGGCATTATTCTTACTGATAGGCGAATCACTACTCAACAATTGGCCTTACAGCTGTCAGTCAACATTGGTAGTGCAAATGCAGTTATAAAAACTCTCGGATTTTCCAAGGTTTGCGCAAGGTGGGTTCCTCGAAGCCTCACAAATGAGCACCGATTGCAAAGGAAAGCAATTTCTTCTGAATTGGTGGAGCGTTTCAATGCTGATGGAGAGAACTTTTTGGCTAAGATCGTTATAGGTGACGAAACCTGGGCACATCATTTTGAACCTGAGAGAAAAAGACAGTCAATGGAGTGGCATCATCCGCAATCACCACGAAGAAAGAAATTCAAGACAATTCCTTCAGCTGGAAAGGTCATAATCACTGTGTCTTTTGGGACATTGAAGGTGTGATTCTTGTGGACGTTATGCCAAGAGGAGAGACAATCAATTCGCAAGCTTACATTAAGACATTGAAAAAACTCAATCAACGTTTTCGCAGAGTTTTGCCGCACAAGAATCCAGCAGACTTGCTTCTCCTTCACGACAATGCGCGACCTCACACAAGTCTGGCAACACGAGAAGCAATCACCAAATTGGGTTGGACTGTACTACCCCATCCACCCTATAGTCCCGATTTGGCACCCTCTGATTTTCATCTGTTTGGTCCACTTAAAGATACACTCTGTGGGACAAGGTTTGAAGATGATGAAGGAGTGATTCATGCAGCGAAGAAATGGCTACATGATCAAGACAAAATCTGGTACGGGCTAGGAATACATGCACTTGTTTCGCGCTGTCATAAAGCCGTACAAGTTGATGGGGATTATATTGAATAATACCGATGTTTACATGACATATCCATGTATATTGTGTATAAATTTCATGCTTTTTGAATAAACAGCTCTTGAGAAAAACGATGTGGTGCATTACTTTCTGAACGCCCCTCGTATACCATCGAATACCTTCGAACGGGGCCGCGTTAAGATATACCACCAGCTGCGCACCGCAGTACTTTAAAGTATGGTCGTGTTACGACAGACGACCAGCTACGTCAACCCTGTGTACGAACCCTCTGCCCTTTCTTTACCTCGCCAGCCAACAATATGCTCAACAGAAACCATGAGAAGACAGCCGGTCTTGTAAGTGGGAACACTAGACCAACTGAAGATGATGATGAAGATAATGAACTAGAGAAGAAACATTATCTACTTTTATTTAAGGTGTGGAAGAGTGGTGAGAGCGTTTACTTCTACACACAAAGTTGCTGCGTTCGAAACCAGGTATCATAAAGCGCCAGTATACCCTGCTGTTAAAAAAGAATGGCTAACTGACTCCGCTCTTGAGTTTGTTGAAGGCAAAAGCAGCGAGGAAATAAAATTGTCAGGTCCTTCAGATGAGGCCCGGATCATTTCACGGTGTGGGGTCCTCTCATTGCTTGGGAACATTACTAAACTTATTTTAATGTAAAAAGCAAGGCTGTCCTATGCTATTCCCCCATCAATCCCCCACCCTCCCAATGACCCATTCTTGTAGGACATGGAACTGTCATTCCCCCACTCACCTCATAAGTGTAGTAAAATCTTTTAAACTTAATTCTTTTACGGCAGTATCTAGAATGGGACTATATTTACCATTACTCCAAATAAGAATCTTAATTGCATCTCCTAACGGCTCGTAATAATCAAGCGGAAGAGACAACTTCAGCTAAATATAACATCTGTTCCCCCTCATACCTCCCAACTGGAAGTTGAATTAGTTCGACCAGCGACAACATTTCCGTGCCACTGACGCAACCATCACACGGTATGCGGGTGCACTTAAAAAAAAAATAATAAATTGAAAAACAAAAAAGTATTGCCGTGCCAGCGAAGTCGTCAAAGAGAGTTTAAGGTTCGCAGAACAAGTAAGTGCGGGGCGACAGGTGACAATACTAGGCAAAATATCACAGCCGGGTGACGCGTCATAACTGCGGTTTTAAATGGGGTCTTACAATGTGGCGGTACGACAACCTGGAGTTGTTTTGAATGTCCATAATTGATGGCGTGTGACTTTTGAATACTGAACTCTGCCAATGTTCTATCTGGTTTTCGTACTTAATACATGCAGTATTAATATAATCAGTCAGTAAAATGAAGAATAAACTTTAGGCAGCAAGATTAAAGTCAAGGAAGAAATACATGACAGTGATAGACAAATTAGATAGATTAGATGAATAGACAGATTAGTTAGATAGACAGATTAGACATAAATAGATTGAAGGACGGACGGACGAATAGATAGATTGTTATTGTTGATCAGAAACGACGTCATTGCACTCTGGGCAAACCCAAAGGTGCTCAGTCTCCCTCAGCAAATGCCGAAGGGTTTGAATGTTAATTGTTCCTGTTGCGGGCTGGTTGTATATACCTTTCATACGTCCAACGTAAATGATGGAAAGTTAGGTGGTGCTGTTTTTGTTGACTTCAAAAAAGCATTTTACATGATTGACCACACTATCTTGGTTCAAAAGTTGGAAACCCTCAGAATAAGCCCTAATCCACTAAATATCATCAAATCATTCCTGGCAGATCAACAACAGTTAGTGCTTCACAACAACTCGACATCAGATTTCTCGAAGATAGATACAGGAGTACCGCAGGGTTCTATTCTTGGGCCCCTACTCTTCGCAATGTTCATCAACGACATGCCACTACATCTAAAATATTCAACATGTGACCTCTTTGCAGATGATTGTACTATCAACACTAGTGACAATGACTGTGTGGCACTTGAAATGACTCTTCAAAGTGATGTAGACAATCTAACAAAATGGAGTAATATGAATCGTATGCCAGTAAACACAGCAAAAACTAAATCTATGTTGATTACCACCAGACAGAAACTCCTAAGCTGCACCAAAAGATCGCTACAGATACACGCGGAATCAATACAAATTGAACATACATATTATGGAATTATTATATTCACTTTAAAATATCATTATATAATGTAATGTATATGAGAATGTACCCGCATACCACTGTACTTTAGAAATGTGAGTCGTGAGAATGTACCCGCATACCACTGTACTTTAGAAATGTGAATGTTTTCGTTTGCTTAAATGGGATGATGTATATGAGAATAAGCAGATATTCATAATTTTTTTTTTTTTAACTGCTCAAAGACTTTACCTGCCACAGAAGTGAGTAAGAAAGTGTTATTATTATTATTTCATTTTCCACCAAGAATGTATGCATATAAGCGAGAATGTGTTTATGTCATCCACCAAGAATGTATGGATATAAGCGAGAATGTGTTTATGTCATCCACCAAGAATGTATGGATATAAGCGAGAATTTGTTTATGTCATTATTGTATTGATGATTGATGACACATTCAAAAATACAGATTAATTGTAGACGGATTGACCGCATGAGTGAGTGTCGGTATACAGAATTTATTTATTTTTACCAAGAATGTATGCATATAAGCGAGAATGTGTTTATGTCATCCACCAAGAATGTATGGATATAAGCGAGAATGTGTTTATGTCATCCACCAAGAATGTATGGATATAAGCGAGAATTTGTTTATGTCATTATTGTATTGATGATTGATGACACATTCAAAAATATAGATTAATTGTAGACGGTTTGACCGCATGAGTGAGTGTCGGTATACAGAATTATTTATTTTTATTTATTGTTTTTTTTTCCCCCAATTACTATCTTGTTTGTTTTAAAAAAAAAACCTTCTAATTTTTTATTATGATTGCATACTGTAAATGAATGCTGTTATGTTAACTTTATAATGTTGCATGCCTTTAATTTAATGCTTAAAGTATCATGTGGGAATGAAAGGATATAGTATGCAAGATAAATAAGAGTGGAAGGGCAGAATGTTAGACGGGCCTGCGCGCCCAATTCTTAACCCTTCGAAAATAAAGTTCGTTCGTTCGTTGGTTCCCTACTGATCTTACGTTTGATGCCAAATTCCAGCAATCTTAGCCTTGATGATTCATCGATTGCAATGTCATTCTCTAATAGGCCATCATTAATTTCCCTCAGTATCTCTCCCTTATCTATATCCAATGTACCTTCTATGAGTGCTCTTGAAGCTAGTATATCAGTTCGTTCATTTCCGCGAACTCCTGCATGGCCAAACAGTAGATCAGCACGAGTTCCTGAAAATGCGAGGCTTCTATGGAGATTTTCCATTCATGCCGGAGCCATCCACTTTGGACCTATGACAGGTAGGCCTACTCCTACTAAAGCGCGAATAGCGCTACTATTAAGTAGAATATTGTATTACAGTCTAGCTAGCTACTTTAGCACTAGTAGTAAACAAATGACGTCATCAAATCTGGTGTAGGGAAACGAAATAGCTAAGACCGGAACGAAAAAAGGAAGGGGAGTTAAGTCAGAGAGAAGAGAGTGTTTGGTTTGCGGAGCGGGAAGATGTTCAAGCTGGTTGTGTTAGATTTTGTAGCTAGAAAGTTTTAAGATTGACATGTATACTTCAAATGGATGTGAACGCCTAGAACGGACAGTGATAAGTAAAACAGTGTATTAAATAGTTTTCAGTGAACTTGAATACATTGTGTTGTATGATTTTTACGGACAGAAAGGTCGAAAACAGGCAACACTCTGACATGTCAACATTGGGTCACTAAACACAGGCACGCCGAACTGTAGTGGTGTTGCTGGTATTGTATGATGGTGATATTACTAATTGTAATTGTATGAGGCCAGCTGTGAAGGCTCCTGAGATAAAATGTAGTTGTGAATTGTCAGAAGGCCTTTCTTGCTACCACTACGACCTCACACTTAATTTTTTTTTTTTTAATGAATGTGGCTACGTAAAGTGTCTAGGGTTATGCTATGTAGTGTGGTGTAATAGGTTATAGATATACCCACAGATATTTAACAAGACTAATAATATTAATAAATGTTAAAATACACTGAACTAACTCACGTGTGTAAAATTTTTTTGATAGAATTATATTACATTTATTTTGTTCTGGATCAATTTTTTAGGTTGACCAGAACTTAAAAGGATTTAGAGATTATGAAAGAAATGCATGGAATATTATATCATAAATGCAATAGTGTACATATATATGTACTATACTAGTTAGTTTTATTAAAATGTTCTAGTAGTCATCTACTTGGGAGGATAGTTACTGTTTGTGCTGTTGGGGTGGCCTCATCACACCTGTCTATATTGACTACACAGTGTCCAGAAAATGGTGGGAATTTTTATGGGGGGTATTAGTAACTACACAGCGTTGGTGAATGTCCAGCAGACCAGAGGCTCACTCATCTGGTAGTTGTAGCTCTGGTGCTGAAATCAGGTGGTCCCACCTCTCCGTGCTGGCGGGCAATAATGGTGGTCTCTGTCACAAGTACTGCACAGATACACTCGAGTAAAGTCACCAACTGAATAGACACTGCTTGGTTGACAACAGAAACTCGCAGCTCTGCAATCAAAGTATGGGCCATGTGTCAAAATCTATTCTCTACCCACGTCTGGACACAACACTGACACAACAACCACATCATACAGACAGGTCAGATCTCTCTGACCAAACAGCACATTTACCATGGTGGTTTTACATCAGATAGATCCTCCCAGACTATAGATTCTGAAAAATATTTATTAGTTGTCTGCCCTAAAAGAGGATAGGTAATATGTTTCATTATTCCCAACACTTGATCTGTCTTGCCTAACCCTTGCTGGAGTTTATGTACATTGTTGGTCCCTAGACCCTGACTAGGGCGGGGGGTCTAGAGCAAATCCCTACTTGTTTGTAAGGCTAGATTTCGATATGGCAGTATCAAATCACTCGAACATGAAACAATATTCAAAATATATAAAGAAATAATTTCAATCTTACCAGATTATGAATAAATAACACAGAATTGCTAGCAAAACTCAGCTGAGCTGCTGGCTATAGTATGGCGTCCCTAAATTTATTACACTTTCTTTCATATGGAAATCACCACACTTTAAAATCTGTGTCTATCACTGAACAACTATTGAAGAATGGCCCCACTTTCGCGTCTGAGCGCTAATGATATGATTGTCTGTGGCCAATCACTGCCTAGGTTTATTTTAAATTCAAATTTCCTACCATAAAGTCATTTCAGTCATGCTTCAGTCAAGTATGGATGGTTATCTGTTAGTCTGTCCGTCTCTACTTGTGTTTCTACAAAATGTACTTGATTTTTGAACCAACCTTTCTCTCCCCTCCAAAATTTTGTCGTTAAAAGTTATATTTAGACACAGCTACCACCCAAAAACCCTCTCTTCCATACTACGTAGATTTGAACACTTGCGTCTCGAGGTCGTGTTTTTTTGTGCAATTAGCGACACTTTTAGATTCAATACAGTCTGTCGATGATGTGAACAACACTGTCTTTTGTCATTATCTTCAATATTATCTATCCGTCTGTAAAATTAAGAACATATTAGTTCACTGCTCAGAATAGGCCATCCGGCCAGCTAATTTTTATATTCTTAACATTAATATTAAGAAAAAAGTACTTTTTTAATTTTTGTAATATTCCTAACATCTGCGTTTAGCCGCTGAATTCAAATCAAGGGCTTGGTATCGCGCAAAAGCGTCCAATAAATGACTGTGGCGTAACATATCTATGGTCCCTTCTGTCGAGTTGCTTACTTTTTATGTCAACTTGGGAAACGTGACTTTTCTCCGGCCCCCCCCCCCACCCCCCAATTGCGTCTCCTTAGCCTTTCTAGTCTCACGCAATCTTTCCAGTCATATTTTTTTCCTTTTTGATCCGCCGTTCCCCTCCTGTCTAGCAAGTGAGTTATTATGGAGGATGATGACCCGCGGTCTAGGCGATCATGTACTATTCGCAGCCTACGCATTATGTTTTATCCTTAAATGTTATCTTTGGAGATATTTTACCGTTGTATCTCTGTCCATTTCACTACACATCTCCCCACTTGAAAACATGCCTATGGCAAGTTCCAACACCAGCGATACACATAGGTAAAATTACTCCTCACGTTTGCCACTACTCTAATTTTGATCACAGGGGTGCCGACTGAGGAAATCTGCACCGACATTCAATTTGCCTGGGATATATTGGATACTAAACTGATAAGGTTGAAGCAACAAAGACCACCTCAGCAATCTTGCGTTTTCATGCTTAGCCTGAGACAAGAACACGAGAGGCTGATGGTCCGTCTCCACCACAAATGTCCTACCATACAGATAGATTTGAAACTTCTTTATTGCCCAGATTAATGCTAAACATTCCTTTTCGCTTGTGGAGTATCCTTGTTCCGCCTTATTCAATTTGCGGCTTGCATAAGCGACTGGTTTAAGTTCCCCATCAGGTGAAGATGATCTTTGCAACAAAGCCCCTCCGAGTCCTACATTACTTGCATCGGTTCTTAAGACAAAGTCCTGTGTCAAATCAGGCAGTTTGAGAATAGGCTTGGTAGTGAGTTTTTCCTTTAACTCTTGGAACGCTAGTTCACATTGTGCAGTCCAAATAATTTTATCTGGAAGTCCCTTGCGAGTCAAATCAGTCAGAGGAGCACAAATAGCGTTAAAATTCTTGATGTATTTCTGATAAAATCCGCATAACGACACAAATGATCGCACGTCCTTTTTTGTTTGCGGCCTAGGTGCTCTCTGCAGTTTTTCCAAGTTCTTAGGATCAGGGGTCATATTACCCTGATATACAGTGTGTCCCAAGAATTCCAACTCTTTGCATCCAATACAACATTTTGTTGGCCTAGCAGTTAAGTTCGCCTCCCGAAGTCTATCAAACAACATCTCCAGAGCTTCAATGTGTTCTTCAAATGTCTCTGTGGCGACGAGAATATCATCCATGAAATTCGTGATACATGGGTTATTCAGGGGATCCAACAATTTGCGCATCATCCTTGAAAACACACTCGGAGCATTTTTCAGTCCGAATGGTAGCATATTGAATTCATAATGTCCATCCGAAGTGCTAAAAGCCAAATAAGGTCTCACTTCAGGCTTCACTGGGATCTGGTAACAGCCTTTACTAAGATCCACTTTTGAAAAATATTTTGCCTTGTTCAGTCTGGCAAATAACTGTTTTGTGTCTGGTAATGGATCCACTTGTCCTTCTGTGACAGCATTCAGTTTCCTGTAATCTATGCACAATCTGTGTTCCCCAGACGGTTTTCTCAACAAAACGACACTAGAACTAAAAGATGATTCACTGTGCGAAATAATCCCCTCCTTCAACAAATACTCTATTTCTTCCTTCAATGCCTTCTCCTTCGCGAACGGAATAGAATAGGCTCTCATACAGATTGGGTTTGAGTCTACCAGTTTCATGTCATACTGTAGCAAATTTGTATGGCCTGGTTTATCTGTTAATACATCTGTATGTTCCTCCAGAACCTTTTGAACTCTCTCCCTCTGGTTTTTAGTCAGGTGCTTACTGACTTTTACCTGTGCTGCTGTTTCACAAGGATGTAATGGGTATTCATGTGAGGTGAGTGGTTCTTTTTGCATCTGGGTTGCAATAGCCAAGGTCAATAAGGGGGTGCTTTCCTGGAGTGGTCTGTCCAGATACTTCTTTAACAGGTTTACATGATAAACTTTTTCCTTCCCCTTTTTGTCAATTTTATAGTTTGTTCTAGACACCTTCTCTAGAACCGTATATGGACCTTGCCAACCAATTTGTAATTTATTCTGGCTTCCGGGTAGTAGAAGCAGCACCTTCTCTCCGACTGCCAGTTCCCTGTCCTTTGCCTTCCTATTAAAATATGCTGCATGTTTCTTCCTGGCTTGTTTCAAATTATCATTTGCCAGTTTCCATCCAACTTTCAAACGAGTGGTCAGTTCGTTCACATATTGATACGATGAGGTAACAGTCTCTTCCGCCTTCTCATCTGTCCAGGTCATTAATAGGGTTACATCTGGATCTTTAATTTATCATACGTAGTTATCATGGAACCCGTCAGGTCCCGTCCATTAGAAGCCCTATAGTGAGGACTTTTCTTCCTAGAATCATCACTCACAAAACGACCACTACCAATTTTTTTCTTGGGTTTGTCTCCCCACTTTAGATTGCTTATGAGAGATCTTCGCTCTCTTTTCTGTTCTTCCAGTTTATATAAGTCTGACCGAGGGATTGTCATCCTATCCTGGGTTAAATTTCTTCTTTGTACTCTTCGCATAGTGGCCATGTTAATCCATTCAAGTGAAGACTGGGTGTGAAAAGGGGGCTCCCATTCCACTTTGTCTACCCGAGTATAATTAGTTTTCCTTTCAGGCCTAAAGTTGCCCCGTGGCGTTTCTAGGTCCTGCACATATTTTCCCTTTGTGGGTGTTCCCTCATGAAATACGCCACATGCTTCTACAAAGTTTTCAACATCGACATTTACGTCGGGCCAATAGTATTTTCGAGCAATCTTTTGGCAGATGGTACCGACTTTCTCATGGTCACCATCTTTTCCAACATGTAAGCTCCTTATTAAGTTTGCCCTATATATCTTGGGAAGAACTAACTGTCCGTGACCAGTGGATCTAGTTCCTGTCTTCCTGTATAATAGTTTGTTCTTCATGAAATATTCCCCCTTGCTCGGAGGTGTGTGGCATTTGAGCAATTTTTTAAAACAGGGCTTGAGTGTCCTATCCTCAGCCTGCGCCTTCCTCATCTCCTCTGGATGAGCATTTATAGGTTCACCTTCTTCCTCCTTCTTCTGTGACCTGGTCTGCACTGTCGCCATGATTACAGGTTTCTCGGGATTCCCCAAGAAGACGTATCTACACCCCAATATCAGAGGGTAGATTGGTTCATCTATCACCGCTGCTCTGATTTCTCCTTCCACATAGCGAGTTTTCACCGTTATCCTTGCGATGGGAAGTGTCATGAGTGGTATGTCCTTAGTCGCCCCTTGTATTTCCACTGTTTCTGTGGTATACTGACTTGGGTCCACTAGGCTAGACTTCACAACTGAATCATAATCCAAACCTGTATCATAAAGGCACCTTATGGTGACCCCATTACAAATAACATCCTCACAAACTGGGGGGTGATAAGGTTCCTGTTGTCCCTTAGGATTAACCTTTAATCTTTGCGTCCCCGACTTCATTGCAGCAATGTTTGAAGGTTTCCTTCTACAAAATTCAGTGTTATGGTTATCCTTCTTGCACCATTTACACCATCTTTTTCCTTGGTTCAACGGTTTTCTTTCATTGAACTTTTGGTCATTGAACTGTGAGTTTCTGTCGCGATAGTCATTTCTTGGCCGCTCAAAGTTTGTCCTACCTTTATTTCCCTGCTCTCTATTATCAAATTTATTAAATTGCTGTGGAGCTTTAAAAATTGTCTATGTGCTTCTTTTTAGCACCACTTACCTCTGCCTGGGCTGCCTGATACCTCTCAGCAACATTTAAAATTTCCCCCAACTTCTCTGCACCTTGTTCCATGAGAAATTTTCTCATGTCTGGAGCCATGGACTCTCTCAATTGCTCAATCATGATCATTTCTTTAAGATCTTGGGTCTTCCCCAGAGCCGTCCATTTCTCCAAATAGGTTTCTAGTCTAGCAGAGAATTGGTGGTATGTCTCCCCAGACAACAGTTTGGCATTTCTAAATTTCTTACGATAAAATTCACCATTCTTCTCGTACCTTAATAACAAAGCCTGCTTTAACTTGTCATAATTGTCTTGGTCTTCCCTGTTCATTTTAGCAAATACTTCATAAGAAGTACCTCTCAATCCTTGTGATAGCTTTAAGCTCCACCTCTCTCTCTCTAACCCATATGTAGTAGCTAATAACTCAAAACGTCCTAGGTACCCCTCTATGTCATCGTCTTTTTCAACAAAATGGTCTAAATGAAACCCCATAGCGGAGTTTGAGGCTCCCAGACTAGGCGTAGCATCTGAGGCAAAAGGGCTGGCACCATTTTCAGGAGCCTGGCCTTGTAATTCCAGCTCCCTTAGTCGTAATTCGTGCTCCCTTTGCAACCTTCTATCTTCTGCCTCCCTTTCGGCAGTCAACCTTTTTTCTTCTGCCTCCCTTTGCAACTTCTATCTTCTGCCTCCCTTTCGGCAGTCAACCTTTTTTCTTCTGCCTCAATCTGCAGCCTCTTAATGTCTCTATCAGCCTCTAACCTCTTCTCTTCAGCTAACCTCCTTTCTTCTCGTTCAATATATTTATCATATTCAGCCGTTACGTATTGAATTAAAATTTGACCATCCATTCCCATCTCCTTCGCGGTGAGCACAGCAGCTGATCTAAATTTTGCCAGCTCCGCCATACTTTTTAGACAATATAATAATATACAAGCTAAATTTCTAACCAGTAAATACACTAAGTACTTCTTATGACTATAGTCTAACTAATTCTAACTAACCAGTTAACTAATTAATTATTACTGGCTGTGAAGATTCACCAACTTTTATCTACAGGGACACTTTTAATTTTAAAGGGAATTTTACAATTTATTTCCCTACTTTTATTTCTCCCACCAGGAGATCCTAATATTACTGTGGGGCTAATTATCCCTGGACAAGACCCCAATTTATGTAGTGGTGTTGCTGGTATTGTATGATGGTGATATTACTAATTGTAATTGTATGAGGCCAGCTGTGAAGGCTCCTGAGATAAAATGTAGTTGTGAATTGTCAGAAGGCCTTTCTTGCTACCACTACGACCTCACACTTAATTTTTTTTTTTTAATGAATGTGGCTACGTAAAGTGTCTAGGGTTATGCTATGTAGTGTGGTGTAATAGGTTATAGATATACCCACAGATATTTAACAAGACTAATAATATTAATAAATGTTAAAATACACTGAACTAACTCACGTGTGTAAAATTTTTTGATAGAATTATATTACATTTATTTTGTTCTGGATCAATTTTTTAGGTTGACCAGAACTTAAAAGGATTTAGAGATTATGAAAGAAATGCATGGAATATTATATCATAAATGCAATAGTGTACATATATATGTACTATACTAGTTAGTTTTATTAAAAATGTTCTAGTAGTCATCTACTTGGGAGGATAGTTACTGTTTGTGCTGTTGGGGTGGCCTCATCACACCTGTCTATATTGACTACACAGTGTCCAGAAAATGGTGGGAATTTTTATGGGGGGTATTAGTAACTACACAGCGTTGGTGAATGTCCAGCAGACCAGAGGCTCACTCATCTGGTAGTTGTAGCTCTGGTGCTGAAATCAGGTGGTCCCACCTCTCCGTGCTGGCGGGCAATAATGGTGGTCTCTGTCACAAGTACTGCACAGATACACTCGAGTAAAGTCACCAACTGAATAGACACTGCTTGGTTGACAACAGAAACTCGCAGCTCTGCAATCAAAGTATGGGCCATGTGTCAAAATCTATTCTCTACCCACGTCTGGACACAACACTGACACAACAACCACATCATACAGACAGGTCAGATCTCTCTGACCAAACAGCACATTTACCATGGTGGTTTTACATCAGATAGATCCTCCCAGACTATAGATTCTGAAAAATATTTATTAGTTGTCTGCCCTAAAAGAGGATAGGTAATATGTTTCATTATTCCCAACACTTGATCTGTCTTGCCTAACCCTTGCTGGAGTTTATGTACATTGTTGGTCCCTAGACCCTGACTAGGGCGGGGGGTCTAGAGCAAATCCCTACTTGTTTGTAAGGCTAGATTTCGATATGGCAGTATCAAATCACTCGAACATGAAACAATATTCAAAATATATAAAGAAATAATTTCAATCTTACCAGATTATGAATAAATAACACAGAATTGCTAGCAAAACTCAGCTGAGCTGCTGGCTATAGTATGGCGTCCCTAAATTTATTACACTTTCTTTCATATGGAAATCACCACACTTTAAAATCTGTGTCTATCACTGAACAACTATTGAGAATGGCCCCACTTTCGCGTCTGAGCGCTAATGATATGATTGTCTGTGGCCAATCACTGCCTAGGTTTATTTTAAATTCAAATTTCCTACCATAAAGTCATTTCAGTCATGCTTCAGTCAAGTATGGATGGTTATCTGTTAGTCTGTCGGTCTCTACTTGTGTTTCTACAAAATGTACTTGATTTTTGAACCAACCTTTCTCTCCCCTCCAAAATTTTGTCGTTAAAAGTTATATTTAGACACAGCTACCACCCAAAAACCCTCTCTTCCATACTACGTAGATTTGAACACTTGCGTCTCGAGGTCGTGTTTTTTTGTGCAATTAGCGACACTTTTAGATTCAATACAGTCTGTCGATGATGTGAACAACACTGTCTTTTGTCATTATCTTCAATATTATCTATCCGTCTGTAAAATTAAGAACATATTAGTTCACTGCTCAGAATAGGCCATCCGGCCAGCTAATTTTTTTATTCCTAACATTAATATTAAGAAAAAAGTACTTTTTAATTTTTGTAATATTCCTAACATCTGCGTTTAGCCGCTGAATTCAAATCAAGGGTTTGGTATCGCGCAAAAGCGTCCAATAAATGACTGTGGCGTAACATATCTATGGTCCCTTCTGTCGAGTTGCTTACTTTTTATGTCAACTTGGGAAACGTGACTTTTCTCCGTTTCCCCCCCAATTGCGTCTCCTTAGCCTTTCTAGTCTCACGCAATCTTTCCAGTCATATTTTTTTCCTTTTTGATCCGCCGTTCCCCTCCTGTCTAGCAAGTCAGTTATTATGGAGGATGATGACCCGCGGTCTAGGCGATCATGTACTATTCGCAGCCTACGCATTATGTTTTTATCCTTAAATGTTATCTTTGGAGATATTTTACCGTTGTATCTCTGTCCATTTCACTACACGAACAGTGAGCTGATTGAGAAGTAAGTGGGTCATGTGTAGACTCATACGGTCTCTGAACCGGCAACAAATTAACAAATACGTATTGCCTGCATTGTAAATGATAAACAATACTACCAGTACAATATAAGAAAAACAGTATTGCCAGCATAAGATATGAACAACAGTACTGACTACATTGTATAAGAAAAACAGTATTGCCTGCCTTTCCATATGAAAAACAGTACTGCCAGCATAAGATATGAAAAACAGTATTGACTACATTGCATAAGAAAAACAGTATTGCTAGCATAATTCAGATAAACTGTGCTGCAAGCATTATAACAGAAAAACAGTGGTGCCAGAATTAAATAATAAAAGTAAATGGTGTCACCAAGGTTGAAAGTCTTCATCATATATGAGTTTCAAGAAAACCTGGGTTAAAAATAGAACATCTAGAAAATTACACCTCTTGCGAGAGCGAGTCTACAAACTAGATGACTTGGCCATTAGTACTGTCACACCTTCCAAAACATGGATTGTGAGTATGATACAATAACTGCCCTTGTTAAATTAAGTTTCAGATATAGGCTGTAGTAGCTGCCTCTACTTCCATTCTCATGTTGGAGGTTATTATAACGTAAGTCCCGCTATGCCCAGCGACAATTCTGCCATTTACTCTAGCAGAGAAGCCCTACCCTGATTTCTCACCACAGTTTACAGACCCATCAGTTTCCACAATGCCATAATCATCCCTAGCATGATCACTTATCAGCTGATCAATATCCAGCTCTACTCTCCCAAGTTCTGCGCTTTCTGCCAAAGCTGATGATAGATAGATAGATAGATAGATAGATAGATAGATAGATAGATAGATAGATAGATAGATAGATAGATAGATAGATAGATAGATAGATAGATGATAGATAAGATAAAATAAATAGATAGATAGATAGATAGATAGATAGATAGACCTAAAAGTATAAGTAATTATCCGGCACTTACAAGACAGATACAAAACAAGACACGAGACAACAGAAAGTAAAAGAAATGTTAAAGTCTACAGGGGAGTTAAACCAGGGACCATCCGAACAGCGCCATTGCCTCGCTGCGACAACGAATCGTCAAAGCGGTAATTTTTTTTTCTACCCACTGGCCTCGGGTCTCTTTTATTACTTATTTATTAATTTCTAAATTCCCATAATTAGACCTTACGAGATGGTAAACCAGCAGGGTCATTTGGTCCAGGCCTTACCTCAGAGGAGGGTCTCGCCTTAGCCGTTTTAAAAAAAAAAACATTACTCGTCTTCCCAAACAATGAGAAGACCTCAGAATGTGAAATAGTCCGGACGAAATTGATATGTAAAATGTATTCGAGGATAAATGAATGCAGTATCAAAGATGAGAGAAAGGAAGTGCACAGAATGTCAGACGGGCCTGCGAGCCCAATTCTCAACCCTTTGAAAATAAAGCTCGTTCTACGTGTCTAGGGTAATGGATGTATGGTGTTGTGATAATAACTTGAACACAACTGTAACTCAATACAATGAATTTAAGTAAGACCATAGTTTTAGTTATCAACTTAATGTACAATTTGATTTTCCTGTACCTCAATTCTTTTGGGACAGGAATATTTAACTGAAGAAAATGTAGTTTACATATACGAAATAAATAAAGAGAATTTTCTGTCCAGATCAAATAATAGGAACTGTCTTTGGTGATGTATTCACATAATATTATAGTACTGTCTAATTGGTGAAAATCAATCTTGTGCGGGGCTGTTGTTTACATCATTCCCGCTAAAATGTGGATAAAGTTTTTGGAAAACTTTGCACGTTGATGAGTTGAGAGTATGCCCTTAAGATACGTGCACCGTTTCTTTGAGTTCAGCTGCAGAATACTGGAAATTATGACAAAGTCAGCCCAGAAGTCTTTCTCTGGCTAACACGTGCAGTAACAGCTCTGCTGAGGCCTTCACTTTCCTCAGATAAAGTCTCAGTAGGTCTCCTGTTACAGCTTGTAACAAGCAATGAAACCCTGCAACAAAAGGACATCCCCCCAGTTTTATATGCTGGCTTACAATTTCCACACCTAACCACATTTTACAATATGGGGTCAGCCTCGTGTGCAACCAAGTGCACCAGCTGTCGCAAAATTGGTTTCAAGTCATTGCAAATGGGTTCAGTTAGATTTATAAACCCATCTACGATCGAGTGACCGCTTTCAAAATGGCGGCGTATCAGCGAAATGTATATCGGACAGAGGAAATCGCCAACGATAAATAAAAACAGAAGGGAATCCGTATGAAAAGGATTTTACATTTCAGTACAGGGAAGGATGGTGTATAACTGCATATAAGATGGAACGGTAGGAAGTTCTCATTTACGGAGATATATGCGTATTTCGGCTGCCCACAGTTACGCTAAAAGCATGTAAACCCACTTCTGTTCTAAATATTAAAATCAACAAATAACAGTTTGGGAAATTACATGGATAGGAAGATAGAGTTTTATCAGCTGTATAAAACTAGATAAGATGGAACTATATGGATATTATATATGCCGAGAATGATAAAGGCAAAATTTCAGTCGACGCACAGTTCGGCCGAAATCACTGTTCGGGAAGGATTTTTCAGGCTTAGGTTTAAGCTGTGACGTCGGTACTCTCCGATACGTCCGCGCTATACGTATTTAAAGCGTATCGGTAAACTGAGCTACAGACAACGAAAGAGGGTTCAGACAGACTGGAGGCAGAGTTTCGCCACGACCCATGAATTGTGAGCGGATCGCCAGAAACATTTTAAGTCCAGTATCTGAAGTCTGAGGGTAAGCGAAATTATGATAACTACCGTGTATAATATTTGTTATTTCAGGTTCATACAGAATTCACAAAATATGCCTGTATAATATTCATTGATATAACGTATTATTATTTTAATATGATTTATTCATGTGCATTATGGATGAGTGTTGCTTGTACAAAAAGTAATCACAAATAGCCCCACGGCCTAATGAAGTTATATTTATCATATTGCTTTATCGCTTACGAAGATAAAGGCAGTCCCATGGCAGAGATTGTCATAGGGAAATGAAGTGTTAGAAACTTCATCATGGAAGATCCCAGTTTACGAGGTTAAGGTGACTAGTCCCCTTCCTCGCTGCCTTTGCCTTCCCTAGTTCGAGCGAACAACTTCGTACCAATTTACAGCTAGTAAACTGGAGTGTTCTACAGCCAGTTTCAGTAGAAAGCAACCTGATCACGTGGTCACTCACTTTCTTTATTTATGTATTACTTTTGTGTAGATGCTAAGGATAGCATCAGTATTTGAATTCGTACTTGATATGATTTGGAAGGATCAAGTTATAGAATATGAAGGGATGTATAGGAGCGGAATAAACCAGATGATGTTTATTACTGATATGTTAATATTAATTCTATATCATTGAACTGATGTTACTTGCTATGACTGTATAACTTTGACACCTGATGACTGACTTGTCTGACTTATGTGCTAGTCAGTTACACTTAATTGAAATGTTAATATTAATGCTATATCACTGAAATGATGTCCTTACTTACTATGATTGTATAACGGTGACATCTGATGACTGACTGGTCTGACATCTGTGCTAGTCAACTACAAGTCTAGCCAGATACTAGCCAAGGCTGATATGTTGCAGGTTCCATGAAATAACTCAAACCAGACTGTCCAGAATCAGAAGCCGGTGTCACTCATCAGAGGCAATCCCACAAAAGTGCAGGACCCCAAAGAGTGAACTTCAACTGGTCATTGGCATCCCTACTGTTGGGCCTACCAAGTCTGATATCAGCACAGGACAGTTCCGTGTCAGCAGTATCAAGTTGAACAGATAAGTGTCACTTAGGACACTGACTACCACAATATATGAAACACAATAAATAGTCAAGTGATGACATTTATCAGAGGACTAAAAACCGTGATATATTTAAAATGAATGAAGTCTAAACAGACAATAATAGTAATTGTGTGAATACTGTTATATATATAGATGTGTATGCTCTCTTCCAACTAGTAGAAATAGAATATTAGTGTAATTATTAAACTATTTTAACTATACCTGAGGATTTATTCACTTTTTCCATTTTGTGGGTTCAGTGAATGTACATTTTACTTATCCCCTAGAATATAAGTAATCATAAGATAGTCACAGGGAGGAGACGCCTTAAATCCTGGTACTACTTCTTACCAACTGGGCCAGGGTTTTCACAGTCTGACTATTTTTATGATAACAATACACCAATGCTTATTTCTAAGACTGGGGTATTACTTGTAAGGTCAGAACTCTTTACTGGCATACTCTTACACATATAATAATTTTAAATAACCTTCCGCCACACCAGCCCCGAATTTATTTGACTTCACTTTACACTGTGATTACATTCTGCTTCCATATGGCTGCTACGCCACTGTTATTTAAACCTTAATTTGCTTCCATACACACACATATGGAGTATACCATCTTCTTCTTATGATTTATTTTTGTAAGCATCCTAGGCATGTTTTCAGGTGTTCATTGAACACTGAGGCCTGCATAAGACTGCCAGTAGTTCCTGGTCTTATTATAATAATATTTAATTATGACAATAGTTAATTATTCAAATACAATTTACTTCCATGTCTTTATAATCTGCTTCAGGCATGTATTGCTCCCTAGCAATAAGCTTCCACAATGGCTAAGTTGCACAACACAAAATTTGTGTGGGCCCCGCTCTGGGTTAGCCTCTACACATTAATAATAATATTAATAAATCATTTCTCTTACTGCAATTCAATGAATTTATTTACACAAGTACAAGATGACTGGCAAATAATGGCACACTTCAGATCTGCCTTCGTCCAGACTGTAAAGAATTTGTTTTCAGAAGCTTCACCTCTGCTCTCATCTTTACTGTGTCAAAATTTTATTTTCAAATGGCCTTCTAGCCTTGTATTCTTTTGCTATTATCAATTCTGCCAGCCAATGGAACAACGCGTCAAATATTAGACTCTTTTTTGAAAATCCCAAACATTTGGTGGGTGTTTATCAATACGTTTGCGAGTCTGCTTTTACTCTCACTAGATAGTAATATGTTCGCGTTGGCTGGCAAATCTGCAGCTTTTACCTCCCCCTTTTCCTAACTAGTGGGGTGGCCAATCAAATCAAGTCAAAATTATTTGACTTTGCCGAAGATTTTCAAACCTGAGTTATTTATGCGTCTGTCAGTCTGTCACAATCTTTATTTTCTACCACATCTCTGTTAGTTATGGAGCGATGTTAAAGACAGAAAGTGGTTCTTACTCAGACCATTATCCTCTATACATTTCTAGATAAGTTTTAGGCACTTCTTTATCATTATTTGCATCTTTATATTTTTCTCGTTATTTATTGTTTTCTTGTACTGTACCACCATATTAATGAAATAAGTCTTCTAAGGTTCATCTAAGTTATTATAAAGGAATATGAAGGATATTATATTCAATAATATTTATTCTATCTTCCAAGATCTTAGTTGTAGTTTATACAGAAAGCCATTTCCTAAAATTCACTTTTGCCACTAGCAGCCCTGCTCCATAGTGTGAATTTCAAATTTACAAGTAGGCGAGATATTTTTTTCTTTTCTCCCCCTTGTCCCTGGTCTCTGTCCTTTGAAGACCATGCAATGCGGTAAAAAGTTTGGTTTTGCACGCTTTTTCGGATTTCGTCAGAAAAAAAAACTAGAGGCAGGAAACGCGGGCTGCAGTGTGTGAGTGTTTTTGCGAAAGTGACTTCAACGCTTGTGTTTATACATTCGCATCTGCGTCGATCGTTTGCAGTTTTTGAAAAAGGCGATAGCCTTAGTTATTACAATGCTAAAACGTATTACTCGATTGTTTGTCTATCGTTAGTTTCATTTTGGCAACAATCGTCAATAATTAATAGGATGGGGTGGGTAAATGATTTTAGTAGGGGATTTGTACCGCTTTTTTCCAAATATGCTAACAGAAAAAGTCACACATTTGCCAATGTTTATTGTAAGTTATATATATTGCCCCTTTGCAATTTTTAAAAAAATGAGGTTTATAACTTGTAAAATGCGTTTTATAGATTTAGGAAGGGGTTAAATTTGAGAGGGAGGGTGTAAAGTTTCTTTTCTTCTTTCCACTCTAATGAAGTGTCAGTCTGTATGCTCTGTAAGGAAGAGTGGTGTGTTGTTGAGATCAGGCATGCCCCCAGTCTACCCAGCTGTAAATGGGTAACTCACCCTAGTCCTGAGTTAGGGAAGGCAAAGGCTCCAGGGGAAGCAGGCCCTAAACTTGGTCACTCCAACCGACGCAGGATGGTGTATGTATGAAGTAGAAGTGTAGAGTGTGATTACCGCGAATGGTGTACTGTTCGTGTGCTGACCAATATAACCACTCATACACATGTGTCTACAAGGCACCAATGCAGACTGCTGGAATCTTTGTTTACTCAATTTATTCAGACGTACACACTGGGACATACGAGTACATCATGGTATGTTGACATATCAATTGGTAGGTATACATAGCAGATCTGAAGTCATGACACATTCAGAAATAATGGGCAGTACATCAAAAGTTCAATGTCATGATATATTATGGCCGCATCCCCCTATCTGACTAAACGCGTCAGTGAAGGCAGATCGGTAAATAACTAAAGTTACTTGACGTCCATAGTTTGTAGTATATATTATGAAACCACGAAAGAGGGTTTCTAGCAAGATTGAGATCTCCCTGTCACTGTCCGATAATAGGATAAATAATCTGTTCTCTTGGCAGTGATCAAAACATATGATGACCGAAATCTAACATGGCTGCCTCCCTGAGTTGTCGTTCACTCATTCATAGGAAGGAGAATATAAGCCAGAGTTAATTTATAATGGGTATATAAATGATTTCATAAATGTTTCCATACAGCTCTACGGTGATCAGGTTAATTCACGTAGCCATAACCGCTGTAGGAAAGTCTGTCATCTTTGTCGATACAAAACACGACCCTAGCGATACGAAGCACAATGTTCCATCTAGGTCGAATCGACATGAGATCATCAAAATAGGGTCTGGCAATACATGGAGTCCGAATTATACATTGTACCGTACCTTAGGAGAGTCTCTAACATAAACTATAGTAGAGATACCATCTCCTTTAGAAGAAAACCACTTCATGAATCGTATTTCCTTAAGAATCTACCAGCCCTTTGAAAAATGCGTACCCGCCATTATCACGGTACATCGGAACTCATCACGACTTGTCAAGACAACTCATACTTCCGCTAGACCGGAATAATAAGAATCTAGTCCCGCCTACCCATCCAAAATATACAATATAGGACTGATTCTACTTGTACTAATAATATGTAATACATATGAATTCAGGCCATAAACATAATAAGCAAATTAATATATTTTCTGGCCCTAAAAAATAAGTACAAACGTAAGAGCAATCCATGCGCTGGATCAATATCAAGAACGATTACTCCTATAATCAAAAGTGTGAATCAAACATGGATTCTCTCGCTTTTCCCATAGACAGCATTTTCATACACAAATGAATGAATGTCTATATTTTTTCCATATCAAATAGCCATATCGATTTTTGTAATATGTGCGTCAAAATATGCACGCAACAGATTACCACACCCCTCGGGAAAAAAAATGATACTGTCACGTGCTCTGTATTATGAGTGTGTCGTGTGTAGATAGTAAACAACATTAGGGGTATGAATAACACGACGCCACTTGTACAGCTCCATGACATTTAATAGAACATTCACATAAGTCCTGAACATCAATAATATCGTCACGCATGCATAACATCACACTCAGGCTGACACTGCCTGTAAGAAATAACTTATAACAATACTTCCACGGACTGGCTGACCGTCCACACACTAACAGTACACACAACACGTTTCTATGTGCGGCATTCAACCCTCGCACGAATCCATTCACCATACAGGTGTACATCACTTATCCCAAGTGACTGGCGGCATGCAACATCGCCATATAAATACTACTCCAATATAGCTACAAGGCGGACAATACTCAACGCCTTACTCCACTGTAGCTCCAAAGGTGGGACCAACTCGTCGCCTTAATATTTTCTCCACGAACACTCCTAAAGTTCCTCCAGAACACTCCTAGGCGGGAAGACGTCGCCTATACAACAATATGTCAGACATAATCACAATATTCATAATCACTATATCATTATCTCAACTGTCACATAATACGAGCATCCAGCTCGATCACAAATCACAGCCTCCAGCACACAGCTTGGCTATCAAGCACAGACTCTCCCTAGTCACATCCGGGTAATCTCTCAGCCACCCGGACTTGTTCACCAAACACGCTTTCTCCATGCGCACGCCCCAAGTCACCACATACTGACATGAAGCCAGACATAAACTCAATCCCTGAGTTAAACTTAAATATTGACAACCTCAGTGACCCTTACTTCCACTCACTCCATCATCCACCCATGAAACTGCTCTGTGACATCTACCCCCCTCTCCAGATGGAAAACGAAGTTTTGCACCGACAAATTGGGCACATACCACAGAATGCATCATGTATCAACTCTAATTGGAATACAAACATATCTCACTGAAGAAGTTGTCAAATTTCTGTGACTGGATTATTTACACAAAGCTACAATGGGTGAGTCTCACTCTAACCCAGACCACAGTTCTCTATAATGCTTCCTACTCACATGAAGCAAATGCTTATAATAATAATAATGTCCTACCCTTTCACCAAAATGAAACAAATGATATAGTTGTATGCAATTACATCAGTCTTGAAAAATTCTTGCACAACTATCAGTTATTTATCCTTATCAAAATACATCACAGAAAAAAAAAAATCATCAACAATTTCTTATGATATCTGTTACAAAAATGTTCTACATGTCATTGTGAAAAATGTTAAGTTTCATACACTGCAGTACCTTAGGTACACTACAAGAATTAAAATTTAAACAACAAACCATGATGCTCTATCACACTGCATCATTATGTAGTATAACACAACCCAAAAAACGTATAACAACCCATGATGTCATATTTATAAAGTAAATCCTATAACATTTAACGCATTTCATTATTCAAAGAATAATCCACAATTTTTAACAAGATTTCAGTGAATGGTGTAATTTACTTACTATTCAGCACCAAAGCTTTTACTTCTTCCTAATCCATTCTTAAAAGATTTAATTTCCTTCACAATGATCAGTTTAATTCACAAAGATAAATCTAATAATTCTTCTCATATTCCTTAAGTTCTTCAATCCAAAACTTTGCTTGGTCAAAATTGTATCTGTGAAGTCCTAGCAGATACTGATAACTCTTGCTCCACTGCTTCCTAAATTTCTACCATTATGCTCATCTCTAGCATGTTTATTCCCGCTTCTTGATTCTATTTGGAAAACAAAGTTGATACCCACATTCTTATAACTCATTGTAATCCTTTCAGACATAGGCATATCCCAATAGTCTCATACATTACAATTTCAACACATGCTATACCAATTGTTATTACTAAGGGCAATGATTTAATCAAAAATGTCATGCATTAAGCCATGACTGCATAAGTGTTGATACCCACAACTAATTACCATGAGACAGTTTGTCATTTAAGCACACTGCCGATGCTTTACCCTCAAAAACCACAACAATGTGCAATGCATGTAGTCAAATATCATGATCACAACAAATCAAACTGTCAACATTTCAAAATGCAATATCATTTGAACTATATAACTAAGTACATCAGCCCAAAAAAAATATTGCTCTCTGGCATCTGGTACTCTGCAAAGATCATCAAGGTATGAGATAACTTCTTAAAACAATTTATTCTGTAGACCCTCTCAGCAACTTGATGTCCGATCACCATGTCAAGACACTGTCAGTGGTGCCAAAATGAGATTTCAGTAGTGCCAATACAAGATTGATCTATGCTAGCGGATACATAAATTCTGGAAATGAAATAATGATCCAGATTAGGAAAGCAAATTTGAATAATTTTCAAAATGCATTATTTCCTTTCATGCAACCTCATACTCCACTGTCCATACCACTCAAACATTCTCTTCCGTGGTAAACATATATAAATAATGGACAGGGACATAAGCTCAGAGATAAATTTAACATAGCATGATCTTAAACCCACTTATTGTGTCTTGACTACCAGAGTAGTAAATTTCCAATTCTCATAATCAGTCACCAATTGCACTGTCTTCCCATCAGCTCTCAACTATCTTACACATAACGTTTGACACACTATCTAACACATCTCTTACCAGCACACAAGCAACTTCATTAATTATCACTACCAAGATCACAACAAAATCTCCAGATAACACAAGATCTTCAATAATGTGAAGAGATCATCTATGCTCCACTTATCTGGTGGTAATGTTTTGATGGCATTAAACATCAACAACTTCAGTGGCTCTTTACTTCTTTCTGCACTTTTGCCTTTGAAATTATAAGCCAGTAATAATTCTAATTGGGCTGTAATTCCAGCACCTTCTCCCTTGAGACCATCTATTACTGTCTTCCAAACCTCTTTCTTAGCAGTTTCAGTAGCTTCCTTTACTGCTACTTTGGCTACAGATGCAGTATGCTCTATCTTAGCCTTTTTGTAATGAAGTTCTGCATCTTCTGGTACCTTCTCCAAATCAGACAGATCTGTATCAGACGTAGTCTCGTGTTGCTCCTGCATAGATTTAACTTGATCTTTTAATGCTTTGGCTTGCTGCTCTAATCTTTGTTTAGCAGCCTTAAATTGCTCTTTTAGTGCTTGAACTTTAACAAAGTAACTCTTTTCCACAGCATTACATTTCTCCTTCCAACGATCTATCAGGACCCTGCAATGTTGCTCTTTAACTTGAGTATCACCCTTACACTCAGTTAATATCCTGTTCTCATCCACCTTGAACTTATCGTCTAATCTTTGAATACCATCTCTGTATTCCTTTACTAATCTCTGCTTAACACTCTTAAATTTTCCTTCTAATATTATACACTTTTCCTCAAAGGTTCCCTCTTCCTGAATCAATTTGTCTATCTTTAACTGATCTTTGTCACACCAAAAACCCATTTTTGGTAAAAACACTCCTTGAGTTGCATGGTATTTTTCATCATGCACTGGAATTGTCACTCCCTTTGTTGTCTCATAATCTTTTGTAGACACTTCCGCAATCTTACTTACACCCATTTGGATTCCTTCCATAGTGCATAACTTATCTTTACACCTAACCAAATCATCATTGATCATAGTCTTCTTCAGTGGTACATCTACAGTCATGTTGGACAATTTACCAACTGAGGCTGAAGTATCTTCATGATGGTTATCTGATTGTACAGTAATACCTTTCCTCTCAGTCTGAACAGAACCACTCCTTGTTTCGGTTTTAACCATGTCCTCTGCTACATTAGTCTTCCTTTTGAGATTCAGTTTTGGTCTCTCCCTATATTCTGGCTGTACAGTAGTCTCGAAGGTACTCTTCAATTTTAAACAGTGAACTTTTACACTATCTCTATTTCTTACTTTTATACGAGAGTCATACACCTCATAGGTATCACCATTCCTTATTGCCAACGCCAACTCTCGCAAAGCTATCCTTCTTCTTCTGTTTTCACACGTTCTACTACACTCTTGCATAGGCTCATCACATGATGATGAAAATGAATCATCCATGGAACCTGCAGAGTTGCCCATGTCTAAATCTCTTTGGTGGTTGCTAAAGCTATTGGAATTCCGGATAACACTATTTAATGAAAGTAGTAACACTAAGAACTCTTACTACAATAGCACACTACACTAATGAAGTAGTGAATACTTAAATAAACAATTAATAATGCCAAACCTAAAGCACTCACTCTCAATACTCCAATATATAGTTATGCATACAACAAAAGAATCTACCGACATTCAGGAAGACAAGATGAAGTATGATGATGATGAAATACTCTACAATTACAAGAAAGACAAACAATAACTCGCAGGCGGGGGGATAACAGATGATAGCTAAAGAAAAGTAGATTTAGATGTATACTACCACACCTGGAAACAAACAAGCACAATGGAACTGTAAAATAAATTTACAAGATAGAAGACAAGACACTAGAAAACCCCATATAAACATCACATGAGAGAAAAATAATTTACATGACAATGGATATACAAACAAGACTTGAACAGCTAACACCAACAAATGTTAAAATAATTCCACGGGGCACTAGACACCGAGTCTCTCCAAGACCGGGCCTCCCATACACTGGAATTAATTTTACAAAAACCTAGAGAGTAGATTAATACCAATTCCTTCCGGGAAAGAAAGACGTATTAATCTCACAAAAATATAGCCAAAAATAAACGCAACGAATACAAACACTGCAACAATGAATGACCACCAGGAAAGTTTTGAGTGGTATATAAACAGAAAAGTATATGTTGCAAGAAAAAAAAAAAAAAACTTATCTTTGAAGTAGTGTCTTGAATAGCCGATCCAATCAAGATGTTGAAAGACTGCAATAATAGTATCAGAAGTACTGGGCGACAGCACTCCAGCTCACTGACACAGATTCTGAATAAAAAGAAACAGAAAAGTATTAACATCTAACCAAATCTATAATATAAACATTAAAGTAGGCCTATACACTAACACTGCACATAATATACTAATAGTAATGTAAAATATGTTTACAACAATAATTACTAAATAAAAGTAAATATACACTATTTAACTAAACTACTTAAAGAAGAAAAGTATCTATCCTAATATTCTACAAAATAACACAATAAATCTGAAAAAGAAACCACAAATATTATATTCAAAATATCAAAGAACAATTTCAACACACTCAGCACAGCACAGAAAACAAAACTAATAACAACAGATTCGCAGGAAAAAAGTAAACAGACGAAAACAATTACGCAGACCAGATGAAAACACATCTCACAAAGAAATTTACACAGACGATAACCAAAGAAAACGCATACACCAACAATCAATACTAAATTACAAAGAATAATACATATCTTATAGTTTTGAAGCTGCTTGAAGATCTTATACTGCGTTGTCAGATCCGTAGAAATGATGTCTAGTGGTCACGATGATGATGTAACAGCCACAAGTTTAGAGCACCAAGACAGTCAAACGTAGAAGATTACACAATACAAACTGGAAGCCAGCACAGTACTTGAAAGATCCCTCGTCCGTGATGTCATAAATCAGTTCTAGGCCTAGCAGACTAGTTTCATCACCAGTGAGCGACTGAATGCAGCAGTCAGTAGTAACACGCCTGACCCATTTACAGGACGAAAGGTCGGCATACACGATCACACACGTAACCACACAGAATGCTCCCTATGCTTGATCCGATGTGACTGAAAATTTACAGCTTAACTGTAACTGTTCTCCGACAATACTCGGTTACTTTGCAATCTGTCTCTCTCTCCGAAATATTTAAGTACAGAAAGGAAGTCGCACGAGAGGTCATGAACTCTTACCCCGTGCCAGGTCAGTATCGGTGTAACTGCTGTAAAATATCCCGCTGGCCAATTCTGTAATTACTGTAAAATAAACTTGAAAAAACTGCTACCGTGCTCCTTTAAACTTGATTTGAATACAAAGCTTGACATGCAGTTCTCAGACAGGTCAGTCCTCAGCCGTTTTGTCAATCATCTTTATAATTTGACGTTTATAATTTTGCGTGAATTACTCTGTGATTTCTAAATTGCAGCACCGTATCAGACAAACGATGGTGTGAAGTGGGGGTTGGATGATTTTCTAAAAAAACTGCCCCAGGTTTCCAAAATACTCTTTTTGCGAGCTCCCCAAGTTGTCACGTGCTCTGTATTATGAGTGTGTCGTGTGTAGATAGTAAACAACATTAGGGGTATGAATAACACGACGCCACTTGTACAGCTCCATGACATTTAATAGAACATTCACATAAGTCCTGAACATCAATAATATCGTCACGCATGCATAACATCACACTCAGGCTGACACTGCCTGTAAGAAATAACTTATAACAATACTTCCACGGACTGGCTGACCGTCCACACACTAACAGTACACACAACACGTTTCTATGTGCGGCATTCAACCCTCGCACGAATCCATTCACCATACAGGTGTACATCACTTATCCCAAGTGACTGGCGGCATGCAACATCGCCATATAAATACTACTCCAATATAGCTACAAGGCGGACAATACTCAACGCCTTACTCCACTGTAGCTCCAAAGGCGGGACCAACTCGTCGCCTTAATATGTTCTCCACGAACACTCCTAAAGTTCCTCCAGAACACTCCTAGGCGGGAAGACGTCGCCTATACAACAATATGTCAGACATAATCACAATATTCATAATCACTATATCATTATCTCAACTGTCACATAATACGAGCATCCAGCTCGATCACAAATCACAGCCTCCAGCACACAGCTTGGCTATCAAGCACAGACTCTCCCTAGTCACATCCGGGTACTCTCTCAGCCACCCGGACTTGTTCACCAAACACGCTTTCTCCATGCGCACGCCCCAAGTCACCACATACTGACATGAAGCCAGACATAAACTCAATCCCTGAGTTAAACTTAAATATTGACAACCTCAGTGACCCTTACTTCCACTCACTCCATCATCCACCCATGAAACTGCTCTGTGACAGATACATTTTTTTTTTTGAAACACATCTAGGAGCAACATAGAGTAGGCTCACAACGCACCAATAACAATGCGCAGATGATAAGCATAAGTTTTATGACCTTAGAGAAGGTACTTCTCTAAGTATTAATATTTCCAGAGAGGTGTCACCAACGCATACTACAATATTAGCAATGACCCAATTTCCACATTAGTTTATACATAAATTTCATCTAAGATATCTTAACATCATGATCATCAAAGACGAAAAACATTGAAAGATCAGCGGTGAATAAATATCAATGAACCGCTAAGTAGTGTTACAATCAATATATGATATATTACATATGTGTACACATTTCAACATAGAAACAACTGTATCAAAGTTGTATAACAGTTATGAATCATGTGGGCATCTAGACAAAATATCTGCCATCACATTTTCTGACCCACGGATAGCTCGCACCGAAAAATGAAATGGCTGTAGAGCAATCGCGTATCGTGTTGATCTCGCGCTCTTCAGATTTTTACTCTGAATAGCCGTAAGAGCTTTCTGGTCAGTTTCCACAATGAAATGCGCGCCCAGAAGAAATCTTTGCAGTTTAAGGATTGACCAAACCATAGCCAATAATTCACGGTCTAGGACCGAGTAATTCTTCTCTGCGGCATTTAATTTCCGAGAAATATACATCACAGGATGCAGAGTTCCAGAGTACTCTTGCATTAGTGCAGCTCCAATCCCGGTGGATGAAGCGTCACTACGAAGAATAAATGTCTTATCCTTAGAAGGCAATACTAGGATAGGTGAAGTAGAAAACATAGTTTTAACCTTATCCAAAGAGGATTGACATTCTTGAGTCCAATGGACTACATTAGGAGACCCTTTCTTTAGCAAGGAAGAAAGAGGTGACATAATGGAGGACAGATTCGGGATGAATCGTCCATAAAATTGTATTAGACCTAAGAGACTTCGTACTTGCTTTTTAGTCTTAGGAATAGAAATGTTAAGTATCTTACTTGTATTATGGTCTTCTGTTTTTAGGAACCCATGACCAACACGGTGTCCTAAGAAAGATATTTCGCTAAAACCAATACATGCTTTCGATGGTTTCGCTGTCAGGTTATGCTCGCGTAAGATAGACAATAGTTCATTTATACCATTATAGTGATCGTTCCAAGTATCACTGAAAAGACAGATGTCATCAAGATACGCAATGACATCTGAGCGATGAGATAGGATTCGACGCATCATGCGTACAAATGTTGCAGGGGCGTTCATAAGACCGAAAGGCATGAAATTCCATTGGAATAGACCCCTAGGCGTCGAAAAAGCAGTAAACGGTTTGGCGTGTTCGGATAGTGGAACTTGCCAATATCCCTTAGACAAATCGAGTTTAGTAAAGAAGTGAGAATTCGATAGTCTCGTAAGTAGCTCTTTTAGTAAAGGCATAGGTTCAGCATCGAATTTAGTTACTTGATTCAATTTGCGATAATCCACGCAAAGACGTATGTTATTGTCTTTTTTCCGTACTATAACCATCGGCGAAGAATATGCTGATGTGGTCGGAAACTTTTGATATTATATCGTACGGATCTTTCCAAGAATCGAGAAGTCTATTTTCCCTACAAGGTAGCAAGACAAATGCTTTGTCACCTGGACAAAGTTGTCGCAAACATCTCTTTTTATTGGCAAATTCCCTTGCCTTCTGTTTCGCAAATTCAGAAGAAGCAGTTGCCAATTTGCATGCTTCAATAATCTTGTGTCTAAGTGCGATGACATATTCATAAGAGGATTTTGTGTCATCGACAATATTATCAGCAGTTATAAGATCATGAAGAAAGGACATGGGACCTCGCGGTTTCGCGCCAAAGACAAGTTCAAAGGGAGAAAATCCTGTATGTTCGTTGGCGACCTCTCTATATGCAAAGAGAGCCGCGGGTAAAACCCTATCCCAATCCTGAGGATGATCTTCTGTTATCTTACCTAGTAGGTTTTTCAGAGTTCTATTCAAACGTTCCACCATCACATTGGACATAGGATGATAAATACTACTCAGCGATCTCTCTATCTTCAGAGTCGACATTACTTGAGACATGGTATCCGATATGAGTTGGGTACCATGGTCGGATAATATTTCTGCTGGAAACCCCAGACGAGAAAATATTAACCAAAGAGCATCTGCGACATCAGCAGTAGTTATGCTCTTTAGAGGAACAGCCTCCGGCCAACGTGTGCACATATCAACACACGTCAAAATAAATTGGTGTCCTCTAGCAGACTTTATCTTAAATGGACCAATGATGTCTATCGCCATTTTTTGAAATGGCCGAATGGGAATGTCTGCAGCCTGAATAGGTGCATCATGGCGTGGACCTCTGGATTTAATCTCTTGACATACTTTACAAGATCGACAATAGATTCGTATGTCCTTATTCACAGCAGGCCAAAAGAAAGATTGAAGAACTCTAGCTTTAGTACGGGAAAAACCCATATGTCCAGCACACTGCGAATCATGAGCGTGCTGTAAGATTTTAACTCTCATATTTTTAGGCACAAGGATTTGAGAATGAATGGACTTAGCGGAGTCTTGTACCATACGTACAAGTACGCCATTCTTCATCGTAATCCAAGATTTACGATTTGTATCCTTATTCGGATCACCTTTTGTTGCCAGAGTAAAGAATTTCTTTAGAGTAGGATCATCTTCCTGCTGTTTGATAAAGGAATCGTGGGAAATCTCCAAGGGATCATCTTGGATCTGCGCATCATTATCTTCAGAATGTGAAGATTGTGGCATATTAAGAGCTTGAGCCCTAGTGATTACTGCATTAGCAGATTGCATATTAACATTTTCCCAATTAGAAATTTGCTGTGGAGTGCATTCTTTCACTCCATGAATGCGACCGATGATAAGATCAGCGATCGGATTCGGCAAGAGACATGCTTGCACCTCTCCTGTAAAGAAAGGCGTAGCAATATTGATAATGGCAGTGGAGTACTTCTCCAATGTGCCACCAAATGTTACACATTTGACTATATTGCCTGTAGCTCGAGAAGGATTTACGAGTGATTGCCTCACTCCAATGGTAGTGCACCCCGAATCGAAAAGAATTGATACCGGAGTACCATCTATTAGGCCCCTATTAAAGACAAGAGCACCCCTTCCATTATGCGCAATTGACGCATGGAGAGCGGGAAGCGGGTGACCGCAGCTTAAAGTAGACACTGTGGTTGGATCGAATAATGTTTTGCATTGCGAACACTCAGATGCTCTTGCAAAATCCAACATTTACACCCCCACTTCTATAACTCTTCCCACACCTCACTTCAACCCTAACAACCTCATCCTCCCAATTCCTAATCTATTAACACAATTAAAAATCACAAAACAACCCCCAACC